>JAMPIV010017653.1:952500-1159666 GCA_024509875.1 Oreohelix idahoensis | reverse complement strand
TAGACATACTTGAATGTAGATATTGTTTATGAATGATAGTTTACAGTTTATAGTATAAGATAACCAGATAGATAGACAAACTTGAATGTAGATATTGTTTATGAATGAAAGTTTACAGTTTATAGTATAAGATAATGAGATAGATAGACAAACTTGAATGTAGATATTGTTTATGAATGAAAGTTTACAGTTTATAGTATAAGATAATGAGATAGATAGACAAACTTGAATGTAGATATTGTTTATGATTGAAAGTTTACAGTTTATAGTATAAGATAACCAGATAGATAGACATACTTGAATGTAGATATTGTTTATGAATGATAGTTTACAGTTTATAGTATAAGATAACCAGATAGATAGACAAACTTGAATGTAGATATTGTTTATGAATGAAAGTTTACAGTTTATAGTATAAGATAACCAGATAGATAGACAAACTTGAATGTAGATATTGTTTATGAATGAAAGTTTACAGTTTATAGTATAAGATAACAAGATAGATAGACAAACTTGAATTTGGATATTGTTTATGAATGAAAGTTTACAGTTTATAGTATAAGATAATGAGATAGATAGACAAACTTGAATGTAGATATTGTTTATGAATGAAAGTTTACAGTTTATAATATAAGATAACCAGATAGATAGACATACTTGAATGTAGATATTGTTTATGAATGATAGTTTACAGTTTATAGTATAAGATAACGAGATAGATAGACAAACTTGAATGTAGATATTGTTTATGAATGATAGTTTACAGTTTATAGTATAAGATAATGAGATTGATAAACAAACTTAAATGTAGATATTGTTAATGAATGAAAGTTTACAGTTTATAGTATAAGATAACAAGACAGATAAACAAACTTGAATGTAGATATTGTTTATGAATGAAAGTTTACAGTTTATAGTATAAGATAACGAGATAGATAGACAAACTTGAATGTAGATATTGTTTATGAATGATAGTTTACAGTTTATAGTATAAGATAATGAGATAGATAGACAAACTTGAATGTAGATATTGTTTATGAATTATAGTTTATAGTATAAGATAACGAGATAGATAGACAAACTTGAATGTAGATATTGTTTATGAATGAAAGTTTACAGTTTATAGTATAAGATAACCAGATAGATAGACAAACTTGAATGTAGATATTGTTTATGAATGAAAGTTTACAGTTTATAGTATAAGATAATGAGATAGATAGACAAACTTGAATGTAGATATTGTTTATGAATGAAAGTTTACAGTTTATAGTATAAGATAATGAGATAGATAGACAAACTTGAATGTAGATATTGTTTATGAATGAAAGTTTACAGTTTATAGTATAAGATAACCAGATAGATAGACATACTTGAATGTAGATATTGTTTATGAATGATAGTTTACAGTTTATAGTATAAGATAACCAGATAGATAGACAAACTTGAATGTAGATATTGTTTATGAATGAAAGTTTACAGTTTATAGTATAAGATAATGAGATTGATAAACAAACTTAAATGTAGATATTGTTAATGAATGAAAGTTTACAGTTTATAGTATAAGATAACAAGACAGATAAACAAACTTGAATGTAGATATTGTTTATGAATGAAAGTTTACAGTTTATAGTATAAGATAATGAGATAGATAGACAAACTTGAATGTAGATATTGTTTATGAATGAAAGTTTACAGTTTATAGTATAAGATAACCAGATAGATAGACAAACTTGAATGTAGATATTGTTTATGAATGAAAGTTTACAGTTTATAGTATAAGATAACCAGATAGATAGACAAACTTGAATGTAGATATTGTTTATGAATGAAAGTTTACAGTTTATAGTATAAGATAACCAGATAGATAGACAAACTTGAATGTAGATATTGTTTATGAATGAAAGTTTACAGTTTATAGTATAAGATAATGAGATAGATAGACAAACTTGAATGTAGATATTGTTTATGAATGAAAGTTTACAGTTTATAGTATAAGATAATGAGATAGATAGACAAACTTGAATGTAGATATTGTTTATGAATGATAGTTTACAGTTTATAGTATAAGATAATGAGATAGATAGACAAACTTGAATGTAGATATTGTTTATGAATGAAAGTTTACAGTTTATAGTATAAGATATTGAGATAGATAGACAAACTTGAATGTAGATATTGTTTATGAATGAAAGTTTACAGTTTATAGTATAAGATAACCAGATAGATAGACAAACTTGAATGTAGATATTGTTTATGAATGAAAGTTTACAGTTTATAGTATAAGATAATGAGATAGATAGACAAACTTGAATGTAGATATTGTTTATGAATGAAAGTTTACAGTTTATAGTATAAGATAACCAGATAGATAGACAAACTTGAATGTAGATATTGTTTATGAATGAAAGTTTACAGTTTATAGTATAAGATAACCAGATAGATAGACAAACTTGAATGTAGATATTGTTTATGAATGAAAGTTTACAGTTTATAGTATAAGATAATGAGATAGATAGACAAACTTGAATGTAGATATTGTTTATGAATGAAAGTTTACAGTTTATAGTATAAGATAACCAGATAGATAGACAAACTTGAATGTAGATATTGTTTATGAATGAAAGTTTACAGTTTATAGTATAAGATAACGAGATAGATAGACAAACTTGAATGTAGATATTGTTTATGAATGAAAGTTTACAGTTTATAGTATAAGATAACCAGATAGATAGACAAACTTGAATGTAGATATTGTTTATGAATGAAAGTTTACAGTTTATAGTATAAGATAATGAGATAGATAGACAAACTTGAATGTAGATATTGTTTATGAATGATAGTTTACAGTTTATATTATAAGATAATGAGATAGATCGACAAACTTGAATGTAAATATTGTTTATGAATGATAGTTTACAGTTTATAGTATAAGATAACCAGATAGATAGACAAACTTGAATGTAGATATTGTTTATGAATGAAAGTTTACAGTTTATAGTATAAGATAATGAGATAGATAGACAAACTTGAATGTAGATATTGTTTATGAATGAAAGTTTACAGTTTATAGTATAAGATAACCAGATAGATAAATAAACTTGAATGTAGATATTGTTTATTAATTATAGTTTATAATATAAGATAACAAGATAGATAGACAAACTTGAATGTAGATATTGTTTATGAATGAAAGTTTACAGTTTATAGTATAAGATAACCAGATAGATAGACAAACTTGAATGTAGATATTGTTTATGAATGAAAGTTTACAGTTTATAGTATAAGATAATGAGATAGATAGACAAACTTGAATGTAGATATTGTTTATGAATGAAAGTTTACAGTTTATAGTATAAGATAACCAGATAGATAGACAAACTTGAATGTAGATATTGTTTATGAATGAAAGTTTACAGTTTATAGTATAAGATAATGAGATAGATAGACAAACTTGAATGTAGATATTGTTTATGAATGAAAGTTTACAGTTTATAGTATAAGATAATGAGATAGATAGACAAACTTGAATGTAGATATTGTTTATGAATGAAAGTTTACAGTTTATAGTATAAGATAACGAGATAGATAGAAAAATTTGAATGTAGATATTGTTTATGATTGAAAGTTTACAGTTTATAGTATAAGATAAGAAGATAGATAGACAAACTTGAATGTAGATATTGTTTATGAATGAAAGTTTACAGTTTATAGTATAAGATAATGAGATAGATAGACAAACTTGAATGTAGATATTGTTTATGAATGAAAGTTTACAGTTTATAGTATAAGATAACCAGATAGATAGACAAACTTGAATGTAGATATTGTTTATGAATGAAAGTTTACAGTTTATAGTATAAGATAATGAGATAGATAGACAAACTTGAATGTAGATATTGTTTATGAATGAAAGTTTACAGTTTATAGTATAAGATAACCAGATAGATAGACATACTTGAATGTAGATATTGTTTATGAATGAAAGTTTACAGTTTATAGTATAAGATAACCAGATAGATAGACAAACTTGAATGTAGATATTTTTTTTGAATGAAAGTTTACAGTTTATAGTATAAGATAATCAGATAGATAGACAAACTTGAATGTAGATATTGTTTATGAATGAAAGTTTACAGTTTATAGTATAAGATAATGTGATAGATAGACAAACTTGAATGTAGATATTGTTTATGAATGAAAGTTTACAGTTTATAGTATAAGATAATGAGATAGATAGACAAACTTGAATGTAGATATTGTTTATGAATGAAAGTTTACAGTTTATAGTATAAGATAACCAGATAGATAGACAAACTTGAATGTAGATATTGTTTATGAATGAAAGTTTACAGTTTATAGTATAAGATAACCAGATAGATAGACAAACTTGAATGTAGATATTGTTTATGAATGAAAGTTTACAGTTTATAGTATAAGATAACCAGATAGATAGACAAACTTGAATGTAGATATTGTTTATGAATGAAAGTTTACAGTTTATAGTATAAGATAACCAGATAGATAGACAAACTTGAATGTAGATATTGTTTATGAATGAAAGTTTACAGTTTATAGTATATAAGATAACCAGAGATAGATAGACAAACTTGAATGTAGATATTGTTTATGAATGAAAGTTTACAGTTTATAGTATAAGATAACCAGATAGATAGACAAACTTGAATGTAGATATTGTTTATGAATGAAAGTTTACAGTTTATAGTATAAGATAACCAGATAGATAGACAAACTTGAATGTAGATATTGTTTATGAATGAAAGTTTACAGTTTATAGTATAAGATAACCAGATAGATAGACAAACTTGAATGTAGATATTGTTTATGAATGAAAGTTTACAGTTTATAGTATAAGATAATGAGATAGATAGACAAACTTGAATGTAGATATTGTTTATGAATGAAAGTTTACAGTTTATAGTATAAGATAACCAGATAGATAGACAAACTTGAATGTAGATATTGTTTATGAATGAAAGTTTACAGTTTATAGTATAAGATAATGAGATAGATAGACAAACTTGAATGTAGATATTGTTTATGAATGAAAGTTTACAGTTTATAGTATAAGATAATGAGATAGATAGACAAACTTGAATGTAGATATTGTTTATGAATGAAAGTTTACAGTTTATAGTATAAGATAACCAGATAGATAGACAAACTTGAATGTAGATATTGTTTATGAATGAAAGTTTACAGTTTATAGTATAAGATAACAAGATAGATAGACAAACTTGAATGTAGATATTGTTTATGAATGAAAGTTTACAGTTTATAGTATAAGATAGTAGATAGATAGACAAACTTGAATGTAGATATTGTTTATGATTGAAAGTTTACAGTTTATAGTATAAGATAACCAGATAGATAGACAAACTTGAATGTAGATATTGTTTATGAATGAAAGTTTACAGTTTATAGTATAAGATAATGAGATAGATAGACAAACTTGAATGTAGATATTGTTTATGAATGAAAGTTTACAGTTTATAGTATAAGATAACCAGATAGATAGACAAACTTGAATGTAGATATTGTTTATGAATGAAAGTTTACAGTTTATAGTATAAGATAACAAGATAGATAGACAAACTTGAATGTAGATATTGTTTATGAATGAAAGTTTACAGTTTATAGTATAAGATAATGAGATAGATAGACAAACTTGAATGTAGATATTGTTTATGAATGAAAGTTTACAGTTTATAGTATAAGATAATGAGATAGATAGACAAACTTGAATGTAGATATTGTTTATGAATGAAAGTTTACAGTTTATAGTATAAGATAACCAGATAGATAGACAAACTTGAATGTAGATATTGTTTATGAATGAAAGTTTACAGTTTATAGTATAAGATAACCAGATAGATAGACAAACTTGAATGTAGATATTGTTTATGAATGAAAGTTTACAGTTTATAGTATAAGATAACCAGATAGATAGACAAACTTGAATGTAGATATTGTTTATGAATGAAAGTTTACAGTTTATAGTATAAGATAACAAGATAGATAGACAAACTTGAATGTAGATATTGTTTATGAATGATAGTTTACAGTTTATAGTATAAGATAATGAGATAGATAGACAAACTTGAATGTAGATATTGTTTATGAATTATAGTTTATAGTATAAGATAACGAGATAGATAGACAAACTTGAATGTAGATATTGTTTATGAATGATAGTTTACAGTTTATAGTATAAGATAACGAGATAGATAGACAAACTTGAATGTAGATATTGTTTATGAATGATAGTTTACAGTTTATAGTATAAGATAATGAGATTGATAAACAAACTTGAATGTAGATATTGTTTATGAATGAAAGTTTACAGTTTATAGTATAAGATAACCAGATAGATAAACAAACTTGAATGTAGATATTGTTTATGAATGAAAGTTTACAGTTTATAGTATAAGATAATGAGATAGATAGACAAACTTGAATGTAGATATTGTTTATGAATGAAAGTTTACAGTTTATAGTATAAGATAATGAGATAGATAGACAAACTTGAATGTAGATATTGTTTATGAATGATAGTTTACAGTTTATAGTATAAGATAACGAGATAGATAGACAAACTTGAATGTAGATATTGTTTGTGATTGAAAGTTTACAGTTTATAGTATAAGATAACCAGCTAGATAGACAAACTTGAATTTAGATATTGTTTATGAATGAAAGTTTACAGTTTATAGTATAAGATAACAAGATAGAGAGACAAACTTGAATTTAGATATTGTTTATGAATGATAGTTTACAGTTTATAGTATAAGATAATGAGATAGATAGACAAACTTGAATGTAGATATTGTTTATGAATGAAAGTTTACAGTTTATAATATAAGATAACCAGATAGATAGACATACTTGAATGTAGATATTGTTTATGAATGATAGTTTACAGTTTATAGTATAAGATAACCAGATAGATAGACAAACTTGAATGTAGATATTGTTTATGAATGAAAGTTTACAGTTTATAGTATAAGATAATGAGATAGATAGACAAACTTGAATGTAGATATTGTTTATGAATGAAAGTTTACAGTTTATAGTATAAGATAATGAGATAGATAGACAAACTTGAATGTAGATATTGTTTATGAATGAAAGTTTACAGTTTATAGTATAAGATAATGAGATAGATAGACAAACTTGAATGTAGATATTGTTTATGAATGAAAGTTTACAGTTTATAGTATAAGATAACCAGATAGATAGACAAACTTGAATGTAGATATTGTTTATGAATGAAAGTTTACAGTTTATAGTATAAGATAACCAGATAGATAGACAAACTTGAATGTAGATATTGTTTATGAATGAAAGTTTACAGTTTATAGTATAAGATAATGAGATAGATAGACAAACTTGAATGTAGATATTGTTTATGAATGAAAGTTTACAGTTTATAGTATAAGATAACCAGATAGATAGACAAACTTGAATGTAGATATTGTTTATGAATGAAAGTTTACAGTTTATAGTATAAGATAATGAGATAGATAGACAAACTTGAATGTAGATATTGTTTATGAATGATAGTTTACAGTTTATAGTATAAGATAATGAGATAGATAGACAAACTTGAATGTAGATATTGTTTATGAATGAAAGTTTACAGTTTATAGTATAAGATAACCAGATAGATAGACAAACTTGAATGTAGATATTGTTTATGAATGAAAGTTTACAGTTTATAGTATAAGATAACCAGATAGATAGACAAACTTGAATGTAGATATTGTTTATGAATGAAAGTTTACAGTTTATAGTATAAGATAACCAGATAGATAGACAAACTTGAATGTAGATATTGTTTATGAATGAAAGTTTACAGTTTATAGTATAAGATAACCAGATAGATAGACAAACTTGAATGTAGATATTGTTTATGAATGAAAGTTTACAGTTTATAGTATAAGATAACCAGATAGATAGACAAACTTGAATGTAGATATTGTTTATGAATGAAAGTTTACAGTTTATAGTATAAGATAACAAGATAGATAGACAAACTTGAATGTAGATATTGTTTATGAATGAAAGTTTACAGTTTATAGTATAAGATAACCAGATAGATAGACAAACTTGAATGTAGATATTGTTTATGAATGAAAGTTTACAGTTTATAGTATAAGATAACCAGATAGATAGACAAACTTGAATGTAGATATTGTTTATGAATGAAAGTTTACAGTTTATAGTATAAGATAACCAGATAGATAGACAAACTTGAATGTAGATATTGTTTATGAATGAAAGTTTACAGTTTATAGTATAAGATAACCAGATAGATAGACAAACTTGAATGTAGATATTGTTTATGAATGAAAGTTTACAGTTTATAGTATAAGATAACAAGATAGAGAGACAAACTTGAATTTAGATATTGTTTATGAATGATAGTTTACAGTTTATAGTATAAGATAATGAGATAGATAGACAAACTTGAATGTAGATATTGTTTATGAATGAAAGTTTACAGTTTATAATATAAGATAACCAGATAGATAGACATACTTGAATGTAGATATTGTTTATGAATGATAGTTTACAGTTTATAGTATAAGATAACGAGATAGATAGACAAACTTGAATGTAGATATTGTTTATGAATGATAGTTTACAGTTTATAGTATAAGATAATGAGATAGATAGACAAACTTGAATGTAGATATTGTTTATGAATGAAAGTTTACAGTTTATAGTATAAGATAACAAGATAGATAGACAAACTTGAATGTAGATATTGTTTATGAATGAAAGTTTACAGTTTATAGTATAAGATAACGAGATAGATAGACAAACTTGAATGTAGATATTGTTTATGAAAGATAGTTTACAGTTTATAGTATAAGATAATGAGATAGATAGACAAACTTGAATGTAGATATTGTTTATGAATTATAGTTTATAGTATAAGATAACGAGATAGATAGACAAACTTGAATGTAGATATTGTTTGTGATTGAAAGTTTACAGTTTATAGTATAAGATAACCAGCTAGATAGACAAACTTGAATTTAGATATTGTTTATGAATGAAAGTTTACAGTTTATAGTATAAGATAACGAGATAGATAGACAAACTTGAATGTAGATATTGTTTATGAATGAAAGTTTACAGTTTATAGTATAAGATAATGAGATAGATAGACAAACTTGAATGTAGATATTGTTTATGAATGAAAGTTTACAGTTTATAATATAAGATAACCAGATAGATAGACAAACTTGAATGTAGATATTGTTTATGAATGAAAGTTTACAGTTTATAGTATAAGATAATGAGATAGATAGACAAACTTGAATGTAGATATTGTTTATGAATGAAAGTTTACAGTTTATAGTATAAGATAATGAGATAGATAGACAAACTTGAATGTAGATATTGTTTATGAATGAAAGTTTACAGTTTATAGTATAAGATAACAAGATAGATAGACAAACTTGAATGTAGATATTGTTTATGAATGAAAGTTTACAGTTTATAGTATAAGATAACGAGATAGATAGACAAACTTGAATGTAGATATTGTTTATGAATGAAAGTTTACAGTTTATAGTATAAGATAACCAGATAGATAGACAAACTTGAATGTAGATATTGTTTATGAATGAAAGTTTACAGTTTATAGTATAAGATAACCAGATAGATAGACAAACTTGAATGTAGATATTGTTTATGAATGAAAGTTTACAGTTTATAGTATAAGATAATGAGATAGATAGACAAACTTGAATGTAGATATTGTTTATGAATGAAAGTTTACAGTTTATAGTATAAGATAACCAGATAGATAGACAAACTTGAATGTAGATATTGTTTATGAATGAAAGTTTACAGTTTATAGTATAAGATAATGAGATAGATAGACAAACTTGAATGTAGATATTGTTTATGAATGAAAGTTTACAGTTTATAGTATAAGATAATGAGATAGATAGACAAACTTGAATGTAGATATTGTTTATGAATGAAAGTTTACAGTTTATAGTATAAGATAACCAGATAGATAGACAAACTTGAATGTAGATATTGTTTATGAATGAAAGTTTACAGTTTATAGTATAAGATAACCAGATAGATAGACAAACTTGAATGTAGATATTGTTTATGATTGAAAGTTTACAGTTTATAGTATAAGATAACAAGATAGATAGACAAACTTGAATTTGGATATTCAAAATATTGTTTATGAATGAAAGTTTACAGTTTATAGTATAAGATAACAAGATAGATAGACAAACTTGAATTTGGATATTGTTTATGAATGAAAGTTTACAGTTTATAGTATAAGATAATGGAATAGACAAACTTGAATGTAGATATTGTTTATGAATGAAAGTTTACAGTTTATAGTATAAGATAACCAGATAGATAGACAAACTTGAATGTAGATATTGTTTATGAATGAAAGTTTACAGTTTATAGTATAAGATAACCAGATAGATAGACAAACTTGAATGTAGATATTGTTTATGAATGAAAGTTTACAGTTTATAGTATAAGATAACCAGATAGATAGACAAACTTGAATGTAGATATTGTTTATGAATGAAAGTTTACAGTTTATAGTATAAGATAATGAGATAGATAGACAAACTTGAATGTAGATATTGTTTATGAATGAAAGTTTACAGTTTATAGTATAAGATAACCAGATAGATAGACAAACTTGAATGTAGATATTGTTTATGAATGAAAGTTTACAGTTTATAGTATAAGATAATGAGATAGATAGACAAACTTGAATGTAGATATTGTTTATGATTGAAAGTTTACAGTTTATAGTATAAGATAATGAGATAGATAGACAAACTTGAATGTAGATATTGTTTATGAATGATAGTTTACAGTTTATAGTATAAGATAACCAGATAGATAGACAAACTTGAATGTAGATATTGTTTATGAATGAAAGTTTACAGTTTATAGTATAAGATAACCAGATAGATAGACAAACTTGAATGTAGATATTGTTTATGAATGAAAGTTTACAGTTTATAGTATAAGATAATGAGATAGATAGACAAACTTGAATGTAGATATTGTTTATGAATGAAAGTTTACAGTTTATAGTATAAGATAACGAGATAGATAGACAAACTTGAATGTAGATATTGTTTATGAATGAAAGTTTACAGTTTATAGTATAAGATAACCAGATAGATAGACAAACTTGAATGTAGATATTGTTTATGAATGAAAGTTTACAGTTTATAGTATAAGATAACCAGATAGATAGACAAACTTGAATGTAGATATTGTTTATGAATGAAAGTTTACAGTTTATAGTATAAGATAATAAGAGATAGATAGACAAACTTGAATTAGATATTGTTTTGATGAATGAGTTTACAGTTTTACAGTTTATTGTTTAGAATAAAGTTTACAGATAGTATAAGATAACCAGATAGATAGACAAACTTGAATGTAGATATTGTTTATGAATGAAAGTTTACAGTTTATAGTATAAGATAACCAGATAGATAGACAAACTTGAATGTAGATATTGTTTATGAATGAAAGTTTACAGTTTATAGTATAAGATAGTAGATAGATAGACAAACTTGAATGTAGATATTGTTTATGAATGAAAGTTTACAGTTTATAGTATAAGATAATGAGATAGATAGACAAACTTGAATGTAGATATTGTTTATGAATGAAAGTTTACAGTTTATAGTATAAGATAACCAGATAGATAGACAAACTTGAATGTAGATATTGTTTATGAATGAAAGTTTACAGTTTATAGTATAAGATAACCAGATAGATAGACAAACTTGAATGTAGATATTGTTTATGAATGAAAGTTTACAGTTTATAGTATAAGATAATGAGATAGATAGACAAACTTGAATGTAGATATTGTTTATGAATGAAAGTTTACAGTTTATAGTATAAGATAACAAGATAGATAGACAAACTTGAATGTAGATATTGTTTATGAATGAAAGTTTACAGTTTATAGTATAAGATAACCAGATAGATAGACAAACTTGAATGTAGATATTGTTTATGAATGAAAGTTTACAGTTTATAGTATAAGATAACCAGATAGATAGACAAACTTGAATGTAGATATTGTTTATGAATGAAAGTTTACAGTTTATAGTATAAGATAACCAGATAGATAGACAAACTTGAATGTAGATATTGTTTATGAATGAAAGTTTACAGTTTATAGTATAAGATAATGAGATAGATAGACAAACTTGAATGTAGATATTGTTTATGAATGAAAGTTTACAGTTTATAGTATAAGATAATGAGATAGATAGACAAACTTGAATGTAGATATTGTTTATGAATGAAAGTTTACAGTTTATAGTATAAGATAACCAGATAGATAGACAAACTTGAATGTAGATATTGTTTATGAATGAAAGTTTACAGTTTATAGTATAAGATAACCAGATAGATAAACAAACTTGAATGTAGATATTGTTTATGAATGAAAGTTTACAGCTTATAGTATAAGATAACCAGATAGATAAACAAACTTGAATGTAGATATTGTTTATGAATGAAAGTTTACAGTTTATAGTATAAGATAACCAGATAGATAGACAAACTTGAATGTAGATATTGTTTATGATTGAAGTTTACAGTTTATAGTATAAGATAACCAGATAGATAGACAAACTTGAATGTAGATATTGTTTATGAATTGAAAGTTTACAGTTTATAGTATAAGATAACCAGATAGATAGACAAACTTGAATGTAGATATTGTTTATGATTGAAAGTTTACAGTTTATAGTATAATATAACCAGATAGATAGACAAACTTGAATGTATATATTGTTTATGAATAATAGTTTACAGTTTATAGTATAAGATAATGAGATAGATAAACAAACTTGAATGTAGATATTGTTTATGAATGAAAGTTTACAGTTTATAGTATAAGATAACCAGATAGATAGACATACTTGAATGTAGATATTGTTTATGAATGATAGTTTACAGTTTATAGTATAAGATAACCAGATAGATAGACAAACTTGAATGTAGATATTGTTTATGAATGAAAGTTTACAGTTTATAGTATAAGATAACCAGATAGATAGACAAACTTGAATGTAGATATTGTTTATGAATGAAAGTTTACAGTTTATAGTATAAGATAACCAGAGATAGATAGACAAACTTGAATGTAGATATTGTTTATGAATGAAAGTTTACAGTTTATAGTATAAGATAACCAGATAGATAGACAAACTTGAATGTAGATATTGTTTATGAATGAAAGTTTACAGTTTATAGTATAAGATAACCAGATAGATAGACAAACTTGAATGTAGATATTGTTTATGAATGAAAGTTTACAGTTTATAGTATAAGATAACCAGATAGATAGACAAACTTGAATGTAGATATTGTTTATGAATGAAAGTTTACAGTTTATAGTATAAGATAATGAGATAGATAGACAAACTTGAATGTAGATATTGTTTATGAATGAAAGTTTACAGTTTATAGTATAAGATAACCAGATAGATAGACAAACTTGAATGTAGATATTGTTTATGAATGAAAGTTTACAGTTTATAGTATAAGATAATGAGATAGATAGACAAACTTGAATGTAGATATTGTTTATGAATGAAAGTTTACAGTTTATAGTATAAGATAATGAGATAGATAGACAAACTTGAATGTAGATATTGTTTATGAATTATAGTTTATAGTATAAGATAATGAGATAGATAGACAAACTTGAATGTAGATATTGTTTATGATTGAAAGTTTACAGTTTATAGTATAAGATAACGAGATAGATAGACAAACTTGAATGTAGATATTGTTTATGATTGAAAGTTTACAGTTTATAGTATAAGATAACCAGATAGATAGACAAACTTGAATTTGGATATTGTTTATGAATGAAAGTTTACAGTTTATAGTATAAGATAACCAGATAGATAGACAAACTTGAATGTAGATATTGTTTATGATTGAAAGTTTACAGTTTATAGTATAAGATAACAAGATAGATAGACAAACTTGAATGTAGATATTGTTTATGAATGAAAGTTTACAGTTTATAGTATAAGATAACCAGATAGATAGACAAACTTGAATGTAGATATTGTTTATGAATGAAAGTTTACAGTTTATAGTATAAGATAACCAGATAGATAGACAAACTTGAATGTAGATATTGTTTATGAATGAAAGTTTACAGTTTATAGTATAAGATAACAAGACAGATAAACAAACTTGAATGTAGATATTGTTTATGAATGAAAGTTTACAGTTTATAGTATAAGATAATGAGATAGATAGACAAACTTGAATGTAGATATTGTTTATGAATGAAAGTTTACAGTTTATAGTATAAGATAACCAGATAGATAGACAAACTTGAATGTAGATATTGTTTATGAATGAAAGTTTACAGTTTATAGTATAAGATAATGAGATAGATAGACAAACTTGAATGTAGATATTGTTTATGAATGAAAGTTTACAGTTTATAGTATAAGATAATGAGATAGATAGATAGACAAACTTGAATGTAGATATTGTTTATGAATGAAAGTTTACAGTTTATAGTATAAGATAACCAGATAGATAGACAAACTTGAATGTAGATATTGTTTATGAATGAAAGTTTACAGTTTATAGTATAAGATAATGAGATAGATAGACAAACTTGAATGTAGATATTGTTTATGAATGAAAGTTTACAGTTTATAGTATAAGATAACCAGATAGATAGACAAACTTGAATGTAGATATTGTTTATGAATGAAAGTTTACAGTTTATAGTATAAGATAATGAGATAGATAGACAAACTTGAATGTAGATATTGTTTATGTGAATGATAGTTTACAGTTTATAGTATAAGATAATGAGATAGATAGACAAACTTGAATGTAGATATTGTTTATGAATGAAGATATTGTTTGTGAATGAAAGTTTACAGTTTATAGTATAAGATAATGAGATAGATAGACAAACTTGAATGTAGATATTGTTTATGAATGAAAGTTTACAGTTTATAGTATAAGATAACCAGATAGATAGACAAACTTGAATGTAGATATTGTTTATGAATGAAAGTTTACAGTTTATAGTATAAGATAATGAGATAGATAGACAAACTTGAATGTAGATATTGTTTATGAATGAAAGTTTACAGTTTATAGTATAAGATAATGAGATAGATAGACAAACTTGAATGTAGATATTGTTTATGAATGAAAGTTTACAGTTTATAGTATAAGATAATGAGATAGATAGACAAAACTGAATGTAAAGATATTGTTTATGAATGATAGTTTACAGTTTATAGTATAAGATAACCAGATAGATAAAAAAACTTGAATGTAGATATTGTTTATGAATGAAAGTTTACAGTTTATAGTATAAGATAACCAGATAGATAGACAAACTTGAATGTAGATGATGTTTATGAATGATAGTTTACAGTTTATATTATAAGATAATGAGATAGATAGACAAACTTGAATGTAGATATTGTTTATGAATGATAGTTTACAGTTTATAGTATAAGATAATGAGATAGATAGACAAACTTGAATGTAGATATTGTTTATGAATGAAAGTTTACAGTTTATAGTATAAGATAATGAGATAGATAAACAAACTTGAATAACCAGATAGATAGACATACTTGAATGTAGATATTGTTTATGAATGATAGTTTACAGTTTATAGTATAAGATAACCAGATAGATAGACAAACTTGAATGTAGATATTGTTTATGAATGAAAGTTTACAGTTTATAGTATAAGATAATGAGATAGATAGACAAACTTGAATGTAGATATTGTTTATGAATGAAAGTTTACAGTTTATAGTATAAGATAACCAGATAGATAGACAAACTTGAATGTAGATATTGTTTATGAATGAAAGTTTACAGTTTATAGTATAAGATAACCAGATAGATAGACAAACTTGAATGTAGATATTGTTTATGAATTATAGTTTATAGTATAAGATAATGAGATAGATAGACAAACTTGAATGTAGATATTGTTTATGAATGAAAGTTTACAGTTTATAGTATAAGATAATGAGATAGATAGACAAACTTGAATGTAGATATTGTTTATGAATGAAAGTTTACAGTTTATAGTATAAGATAACCAGATAGATAGACAAACTTGAATGTAGATATTGTTTATGAATGAAAGTTTACAGTTTATAGTATAAGATAATGAGATAGATAGACAAACTTGAATGTAGATATTGTTTATGAATGAAAGTTTACAGTTTATAGTATAAGATAATGAGATAGATAGACAAACTTGAATGTAGATATTGTTTATGATTGAAAGTTTACAGTGTATATGAGAGGTTACATTTTATAGTATAAGATAACCAGATAGATAGACAAACTTGAATGTAGATATTGTTTATGAATGAAAGTTTACAGTTTATAGTATAAGATAACCAGATAGATAGACAAACTTGAATGTAGATATTGTTTATGAATGAAAGTTTACAGTTTATAGTATAAGATAATGAGATAGATAGACAAACTTGAATGTAGATATTGTTTATGATTGAAAGTTTACAGTTTATAGTATAAGATAACAAGATAGATAGACAAACTTGAATTTGGATATTGTTTATGAATGAAAGTTTATAGTTTATAGTATAAGATAATGAGATAGATAGACAAACTTGAATGTAGATATTGTTTATGATTGAAAGTTTACAGTTTATAGTATAAGATAACCAGATAGATAGACAAACTTGAATGTAGATATTGTTTATGAATGAAAGTTTACAGTTTATAGTATAAGATAACGAGATAGATAGACAAACTTGAATGTAGATATTGTTTATGAATGAAAGTTTACAGTTTATAGTATAAGATAACCAGATAGATAGACAAACTTGAATGTAGATATTGTTTATGAATGAAAGTTTACAGTTTATAGTATAAGATAACCAGATAGATAGACAAACTTGAATGTAGATATTGTTTATGAATGAAAGTTTACAGTTTATAGTATAAGATAATGAGATAGATAGACAAACTTGAATGTAGATATTGTTTATGAATGAAAGTTTACAGTTTATAGTATAAGATAACCAGATAGATAGACAAACTTGAATGTAGATATTGTTTATGAATGAAAGTTTACAGTTTATAGTATAAGATAACAAGATAGATAGACAAACTTGAATGTAGATATGGTTTATGAATTGAAAGTTTACAGTTTATAGTATAAGATAATGAGATAGATAGACAAACTTGAATGTAGATATTGTTTATTAATGAAAGTTTACAGTTTATAGTATAAGATAACAAGATAGATAGACAAACTTGAATGTAGATATTGTTTATGAATGAAAGTTTACAGTTTATAGTATAAGATAATGAGATAGATAGACAAACTTGAATGTAGATATTGTTTATGAATGAAAGTTTACAGTTTATAGTATAAGATAATGAGATAGATAGACAAACTTGAATGTAGATATTGTTTATGAATGAAAGTTTACAGTTTACAGTTTATAGTATAAGATAACCAGATAGATAGACAAACTTGAATGTAGATATTGTTTATGAATGAAAGTTTACAGTTTATAGTATAAGATAACCAGATAGATAGACAAACTTGAATGTAGATATTGTTTATGAATGAAAGTTTACAGTTTATAGTATAAGATAATGAGATAGATAGACAAACTTGAATGTAGATATTGTTTATGAATGAAAGTTTACAGTTTATAGTATAAGATAATGAGATAGATAGACAAACTTGAATGTAGATATTGTTTATGAATGAAAGTTTACAGTTTATAGTATAAGATAACCAGATAGATAGACAAACTTGAATGTAGATATTGTTTATGAATGAAAGTTTACAGTTTATAGTATAAGATAACGAGATAGATAGACAAACTTGAATGTAGATATTGTTTATGAATGAAAGTTTACAGTTTATAGTATAAGATAATGAGATAGATAGACAAACTTGAATGTAAATATTGTTTATGAATGATAGTTTACAGTTTATAGTATAAGATAACCAGATAAATAGACAAACTTGAATGTAGATATTGTTTATGATTGAAAGTTTACAGTTTATAATATAAGATAACGAGATAGATAGACAAATTTGAATGTAGATATTGTTTATGATTGAAAGTTTACAGTTTATAGTATAAGATAACAAGATAGATAGACAAACTTGAATTTGGATATTGTTTATGAATGAAAGTTTACAGTTTATAGTATAAGATAATGAGATAGATAGACAAACTTGAATGTAGATATTGTTTATGAATAATAGTTTACAGTTTATAGTATAAGATAACCAGATAGATAGACAAACTTGAATGTAGATATTGTTTATGAATGAAAGTTTACAGTTTATAGTATAAGATAATGAGATAGATAGACAAACTTGAATGTAGATATTGTTTATGATTGAAAGTTTACAGTTTATAGTATAAGATAATGAGATAGATAGACAAACTTGAATGTAGATATTGTTTATGAATGATAGTTTACAGTTTATAGTATAAGATAACCAGATAGATAGACAAACTTGAATGTAGATATTGTTTATGAATGAAAGTTTACAGTTTATAGTATAAGATAACCAGATAGATAGACAAACTTGAATGTAGATATTGTTTATGAATGATAGTTTACAGTTTATAGTATAAGATAATGAGATAGATAGACAAACTTGAATGTAGATATTGTTTATGATTGAAAGTTTACAGTTTATAGTATAAGATAACCAGATAGATAGACAAACTTGAATTTGGATATTGTTTATGAATGAAAGTTTACAGTTTATAGTATAAGATAACCAGATAGATAGACAAACTTGAATGTAGATATTGTTTATGAATGAAAGTTTACAGTTTATAGTATAAGATAACCAGATAGATAGACAAACTTGAATGATATCATTGTTTTGCCAACCAAAAGTTTTTACGATAACAATGATAGATGATAGACAAACTTGAATTTGGTTTGTTTATGTTCCACAAAAAGTTTACGCCACTAGATAGACAAACTTTGAATTTAGTTGTATTAAGTTTATGCGTACTGGCCACATACTGCTTTGCCGGTTGATGGCTAAGGATGGAAGAAGAAGAAGAAGAATAACCAGATAGATAGACAAACTTGAATGTAGATATTGTTTATGATTGAAAGTTTACAGTTTATAGTATAAGATAATGAGATAGATAGACAAACTTGAATTTGGATATTGTTTATGAATGAAAGTTTACAGTTTATATTATAAGATAATGAGATAGATAGACAAACTTGAATGTAGATATTGTTTATGAATGAAAGTTTACAGTTTATAGTATAAGATAATGAGATAGATAGACAAACTTGAATGTAGATATTGTTTATGAATGAAAGTTTACAGTTTATAATATAAGATAACCAGATAGATAGACATACTTGAATGTAGATATTGTTTATGAATGATAGTTTACAGTTTATAGTATAAGATAACCAGATAGATAGACAAACTTGAATGTAGATATTGTTTATGAATGAAAGTTTACAGTTTATAGTATAAGATAATGAGATAGATAGACAAACTTGAATGTAGATATTGTTTATGAATGAAAGTTTACAGTTTATAGTATAAGATAACAAGATAGAGAGACAAACTTGAATTTAGATATTGTTTATGAATGATAGTTTACAGTTTATAGTATAAGATAATGAGATAGATAGACAAACTTGAATGTAGATATTGTTTATGAATGAAAGTTTACAGTTTATAGTATAAGATAACCAGATAGATAGACAAACTTGAATGTAGATATTGTTTATGAATGAAAGTTTACAGTTTATAGTATAAGATAACGAGATAGATAGACAAACTTGAATGTAGATATTGTTTATGAATGATAGTTTACAGTTTATAGTATAAGATAATGAGATTGATAAACAAACTTAAATGTAGATATTGTTTGTGAATGAAAGTTTACAGTTTATAGTATAAGATAACAAGACAGATAAACAAACTTGAATGTAGATATTGTTTATGAATGAAAGTTTACAGTTTATAGTATAAGATAACGAGATAGATAGACAAACTTGAATGTAGATATTGTTTATGAATGATAGTTTACAGTTTATAGTATAAGATAACCAGATAGATAGACAAACTTGAATGTAGATATTGTTTATGAAAGATAGTTTACAGTTTATAGTATAAGATAATGAGATTGATAAACAAACTTAAATGTAGATATTGTTTGTGAATGAAAGTTTACAGTTTATAGTATAAGATAACAAGACAGATAAACAAACTTGAATGTAGATATTGTTTATGAATGAAAGTTTACAGTTTATAGTATAAGATAATGAGATAGATAGACAAACTTGAATGTAGATATTGTTTATGAATGAAAGTTTACAGTTTATAGTATAAGATAACCAGATAGATAGACATACTTGAATGTAGATATTGTTTATGAATGAAAGTTTACAGTTTATAGTATAAGATAACCAGATAGATAGACAAACTTGAATGTAGATATTGTTTATGAATGAAAGTTTACAGTTTATATTATAAGATAATGAGATAGATCGACAAACTTGAATGTAAATATTGTTTATGAATGATAGTTTACAGTTTATAGTATAAGATAACCAGATAGATAGACAAACTTGAATGTAGATATTGTTTATGAATGAAAGTTTACAGTTTATAGTATAAGATAACCAGATAGATAGACATACTTGAATGTAGATATTGTTTATGAATGAAAGTTTACAGTTTATAGTATAAGATAATGAGATAGATAGACAAACTTGAATGTAGATATTGTTTATGAATGAAAGTTTACAGTTTATAGTATAAGATAACCAGATAGATAGACATACTTGAATGTAGATATTGTTTATGAATGAAAGTTTACAGTTTATAGTATAAGATAATGAGATAGATAGACAAACTTGAATGTAGATATTGTTTATGAATGAAAGTTTACAGTTTATAGTATAAGATAACCAGATAGATAGACAAACTTGAATGTAGATATTGTTTATGAATGAAAGTTTACAGTTTATAGTATAAGATAACCAGATAGATAGACAAACTTGAATGTAGATATTGTTTATGAATGAAAGTTTACAGTTTATAGTATAAGATAACCAGATAGATAAACAAACTTGAATGTAGATATTGTTTATGAATAAAAGTTTACAGTTTATAATATAAAATAACCAGATAGATAGACAAACTTGAATGTAGATATTGTTTATGAATGAAAGTTTACAGTTTATAGTATAAGATAACCAGATAGATAGACAAACTTGAATGTAGATATTGTTTATGAATGAAAGTTTACAGTTTATAGTATAAGATAATGAGATAGATAGACAAACTTGAATGTAGATATTGTTTATGAATGAAAGTTTACAGTTTATAGTATAAGATAATGAGATAGATAGACAAACTTGAATGTAGATATTGTTTATGAATGAAAGTTTACAGTTTATAGTATAAGATAATGAGATAGATAGACAAACTTGAATGTAGATATTGTTTATGAATGAAAGTTTACAGTTTATAGTATAAGATAATGAGATAGATAGACAAACTTGAATGTAGATATTGTTTATGAATGATAGTTTACAGTTTATAGTGTAAGATAATGAGATAGATAGACAAACTTGAATGTAGATATTGTTTGTGAAAGATAGTTTACAGTTTATAGTATAAGATATCGAGATTGATAGACAAACTTGAATGTAGATATTGTTTATGAAAGATAGTTTACAGTTTACAATATAAGATAATGAGATAGATCATCATCAGCTGCCATCTCCACAACGAAGGTTGGCTGTAATGGATCTCCAACGTCTTCTGTCTCTTGTCTTGGTGGTGCACTCTCATAGACTCTTTCCTGTCCATCTCTTGATGTTATCTTCCCACTTATAGCACTGTCTTCCCCTTGCACGTTTGCCTTCACCTCTCCCTTCTATTAAGGTCTTCTGCAAGGTGTTATGCCTTTTTTATGTGGCCAAAGTATTTTAGCTGCAGAACTTTGATCTCCCTCATTAGTTCTCTTTTCATACCTAGATTTTCTAGGACCTCCTTATTTGTTTTCTTCTCTTTCCATGAGATACGCCCCATTCTTCTAAATATCCACATTTCAAGAGCCTCAGTTCTTTCTTCCAAATGCTTATTCATCGTCCATGTTTCTACACCATACAGAAATGCAGAATATATATAACACTTTATGATTCTCAGTTTTAATTTGTGAGATAACTGTTTAGATGTCACTATATTTTCATGTTGTTGAATGTAGCTTTGGCCATTCCTATTCTCTTCTTGATTTCTGTTTCACGTCCGCCATCTTCTGTTATTATATGACCTAGATATACGCAGCTCTTAACTTGTTCCAGGATTTTCCCATTTATGCTTATCTTTAATGTGGGCTTATAGTCTGTTTTGCTAATTATCATAGTTTTTGTTTTCTCAATATTGATGTCGATTCCATATTCATGACTTATACTGTTCACTTGCTTCACTAGTTCTTGTAACTCCTGTTCTCTTTCAGCTATCAATACGGTATCATCTGCAAATCTAAGGTTGTTTATTGACATTCCACTGATATTCAGTCCTGGTATTTCCTGTACCTGTTTGAAAATGTTTTCGGTGTATAGATTAAATAGGCAGGGAGACAGCACACAACCTTGTCTGACACCTTTTTTTATGTCTATGTTTGGTGAATAATTTCTTCCAGATCTTACTGTGGCAGTTTGCTCCCAATAAAGGTTTCTGAGTATTCTTATATCCTTTCCATCAATACCTATGTCTTCGAGGCTTCTCATGAGGCTTTCAATTATAGTCAATGATGAAGCACATGATACTTTTTTGACCTCTGTATATTTTTTCAAAAGCCTTTGCCTTCTAGTCAATGAAGTCTAAAACCAAACTGTTCTTCTTGGATTTCCCTGTCTACCTTACTTTTTATTCTTTCCTGTATGATTTTGAGCAGTATTTTAATTGCATGACTCATCAGGCTGATTGTTCTGAATTCTCAACATTCTGTTGTATTAGGTTTTTTGGGCAATGTTATAAAAACTGATGTCTTCATGTCGTGTGGTATATATCCTGTATTGTATATATCGTTGCATAGATCTGTGATTGTATCTATACCAAAGCTCTCCAGGGCTTCTATCATTTCAATTTTTATGTTATCCGTGCCTGCTGATTTTCCTTTTTGTATCATATGTATTGCATTCTCTACTTCTGATCTGAGAATTTTTGGGCCTTCTGGTGATGATTTTTCACCTATGTTGTCCTCGAATAGTTCGTTTACGTATTCTACCCATCTTTAACGAAATAGATAGAAAAACTTGAATGCATATACTGTTTACATGAAACATATAAAATGAGAATACATGCTGAAGACAATGATGCTGATAGATAAGACAATGATAAAATGAGGGGTAAAGAAGAAGAGGGATAAGAATAAGTTTAACTTGGAATCGATGAAAGAAAGACAGAGATGACACAATTGAAGAATAATAATAATAAGAAGAAAAAGAATAGAATGGAAAAAGATGACGAAACAACACGAAGAAGAAAACATCAAGAAAAGAGGAGCACGGAGAAAAGGATGAAGCAGGAAAAAATGGAGTGGTGGGGTAGTCAAGATGAATAAATTAGGAGATGAAAACCACGAAGGATTACACGAATAATAATGATAATAGTAATAATAATAATGATAAGAAGAAAAAGGGGCGGAAGACAAAGGAAGATGACGAGGAAAATAGGATGAAATAGATAAATAAACAATAGAAAAATGATAACAATAGTAATATGAAGAAACATAACACACCGATGAAATACGAGTAAGAATAAACAGTGCGTGAGGAAAGAGACAGAAAATGCGAAGGCAGCACAGGCGGTTCAAGGAATTGTCCAAGGGAGGCGCGACACCAGAATGATAAGGCTACCCCTCCTCTTTATTTACACACAATTTTAGACAGTTAAAAAACAACATAAATAATTTTTTTTTAAAGTGACAACTTACCAATTTTATTATACAGTATGTGATATTATTTGGGGCGACCTCTTCTCGATCTCTGCTTCACTACGGACGTAATAAGTTACATTTATTGTACTGACTTATTACATGCTTTTCCGTGGTCGGCACCTTTTTCTTTCTCTGCTATGTAGCAGATAGTTTGTATTTTCACTTATTCTTACACTCCTCTCACGGATAAATCGTCATGTCTGTTTGGTTTCTCCTTGCTTTGCAAGAAACGGCTGAGATAATAATTAATCGACAACCATGTTGGTTAATCTTGGGTGTGGCCAACATCAGACTTACAGATTAACACTAAAATCGCTAGCGCATTTGTTTAATCGCTGATAAGGCCAGGGAGCGTTCTTTGCCAAGATGGTAAAGAGACGGATTTGTGTGCTGACGCGATAAATAACGAGATTACTCGTCTGTGCGACACATTTTGGACAGACGTGCAGACATCATCGTTTCCGGCACACTTTGTTACAACAAACAAAGTTACATAAAGTTTGAAACGATTGGAGCGGTAGGAGACACCTTTTTGCACAAATTATTTTCGGGCTGAAAGTAGAGCCATATAACCCGACCTTTTTACAGTTTTAAGATACTGTGAAAATTCACTGTGAGGATCGCTTGCCAAGACAAAACCAGACTGCCAGGGCTAGAAGTCAGAATTCTCTTTATCAGACAGGGCTATGTGGAACATCTTGAAGGACTTAAAGAGCCCAATAAAACCATTTACATAAGGAAGACCGGCATCTGGGGAAACTGAAACACGGAGTCATAGTGGGAGTTTAGAGGTAACATAACGACACCCCAGACACGTGAAAAAAGGCAGCCGCCAGTGCCTTAAACCTACTTCTCTGAGCAAACAGTCTGTGAGCCATGATTGGCATAAGTTGAACTTTTTACATTTTATAATTTTCATTACTAACTTGTGAACTAATATAAATTAAATTCAAAAGCACCAATACCTAACGGCAACAAAAGTATTTTAAAAAAACCTGTGCATCACCACAGTATACGAACTACCTAGTAGCAGCGAAGATCCCAATGTGTGTATACGTGATCACACATTCTATAACTATTTTTGTGCACATCTTCATTTGCACATTCTTCTTTGGTAAGTGTTACTATTTTTGGGAGAGTACATATAAGGGAAACTGTGCAATTAATGTCTAACGTTTAACCAAATTCGCTTCTCCTAGCGTTACGTACTGACAGAAAAAGCTGGGGTTTTATATATAGGATTGCCACGTGAATATTGATTGAAAAGTAAAATTTGCTTAATGGATGTCCAATTCATTTGAGGCTGCAGCCTCATCATATAGAATGATGATTTCATGAACCACCACTGCAAGGGTTGGTGACTGCTTTATTGCTAGTTTCTTACAGAGAACTAAAAGCATAGGTAGTTCCATGTAGAGCAGGGAGGGAAAGATGACAGAAATGATGTACATTCTAACTGTAATATTTACAGTTTGAACTAGTCTTTGTAAACATATTAATTTTAAAATTAATCAAAGATTCAAAATTTTTTAACCAGTGTAGATATAAACAAAACCATATTCAATCTTTACTGAAGCACATTAAAAACGCACCACTATTATATATACTGATGCCGAGAAGCTAGAAAAAAGGTGTGGGAATGGATTTTCCCCATGTTTGTCATGAGGTAAAGAGCGAATGGCTGCTGGAATGGAAAGTGCATGATTCAACCAACGGGTTTGTGTACAGACTACATGAAAACAATGAAATGTACACGTGCAAGACGATTCCCAACAGCTATGACCCTGAAAATGTATACGCGTTGTGGCAGTATACTCGGTATAAAAAAGGCCGTTGAGACAAAACACCCAGTACATGTGCTTAAAATGCCACGACTATCTGAAAACGACCGCCAACGAGCCATTGTTATGTTGGAGACCGGAATGAGCTCGCGGGCCATTGCCAGAAGGACGAATTGCCACCACAGCACTATTGTACGTCTCAATGAACGTTACGGAACCACTGGCAGTGCACGGGATAGACTTCGGAGTGGCCAACCACGAGTTACTACCCCTGCGCAAGATCGTCATATTGTGCGGAGTCACCTAAAGAATCGTTCTCTCCCGGCAAGTCAAACAGCAAGAGCAATAGTGGGTAGACGTGGGCAAGTCTCTCGAATGACAGTCATACGACGACTCAGAGATACATGCCTTACTGCAATACGACCTTATGTTGGGCCAAACTTGACTCACATACATCGTCAGCAGCACCTGCAATGGGCAGAGCAACATGTCAGATGGATTAGACTGCAGTGGAATGTTGTCCTATTCACAGACGAGAGCAGATTCAACATATCCTTTGCTGATGGACGTATGCGGATTTGGCGAGCGGAGAGCGCTTTGCAGATTGCTGTGTTCGTCGGCACAACCGATTTTGATGTGGCAGTATTCACATTTGGGGAGGATTCAGTTTTCACCATCGCTTGCCTCTTCACGTCTTCCGTGGAAATGTTAATGCTGTGACATATCGAGATGAGGTTCTGGGTGCATTGGATGCTCCTGCGTTCACAAATTATCCAGACTTGCAGCTTCTCCAGCAGGATAACGCACGTGCGCACACCGCATGCATTACGCAGCAATATCTACAGCAACAGAACATTGTAAGGATTGATTGGCCTGCCCTATCACCAGACATGTCCCATATAGAACATCTGTGGGACGAGCTTGGACGCAGAGTCTACAGGCAAGGTTCTCCGGCTAATCTGCAACAGCTCGAAGCTGCTCTTACACGTGAATGGGACTTGATTCCCCGGAATTTCCTGCAGAGACTTGTGCGTTCCATGCGGAGCCGCTGCCAAGCTTGTTTGCAAGCACACGGTGGACATACCAGATACTGAGAGTATAGTGTGAATGAATTTTTTATTGGTTGCATTTTTTGGTTTTCTCCCTTGCCTGCACAGAATGCAATGAATTTCATAATCAAATGTACAAATTAATGACCAGCATAGATTCATAGAAAAATGAATAAAGATTCCAAATATGTAAACTTGTAAACACTTATATTTACATTTCACACTCTGTTCCTGGATTATACAGGTGGTGCGTTTTTAATGTGCTTCAGTATATTCTATCTTTGATATTAAAACCTATTCATTTAAATGTAAAATAAATATAAAGCTATTTCAATTTAAATGTAAAGAAAATTTTTTTCCTGAGGGATTAAGCTTAATTCTCATCGAGGGTTAACTCTGAGGTAGATGGGATTGTGGAATAAGTTAAAGGGACCCATAACTATGTGTCGGAAAACGCAATACTCGGGAGAGCGTTTTTGTTTCTATTCTTTTTACCATGGTTGTTGGTGGTATCATTGAGGGTACCATCTCTGGTACAAGAAGAGAAAAGTGGCATTAGCTTTAAGACGAGGGACCAACTTCGTAGACACTCCATGACACTTCTGGGAACGTGCTGCGCCCTACAACCTTGACCAGCGACTAGCGTGATCAGTCTACCAAGAACCAAACCATCAGAAGGAGCATAACCGTCACTGACAGCAAAGTAACATATTAAAGCTGCCAAGTGACCTCTTTTACACACTTCTATTCCGTCACAACAGTGATGATAACCTTCTTTTTTATAAATAATTATTCATTTCTTTAAAACTTGTTTAAAACCTAAATGACTATTAAATCTGTTATTTGTAAATGTACAATTTTAACGTCGATTTAATCATTTTGAATATACTATATGTTTGTGTCAGTCAGCGTACTAAATACCATCTTAACAGAGCTATACCATAATAAGAAGAATTTCGCTGAGTAAATCATGTGGGGGCTTGAACGAGCAGAAATTAATAATTGATTAATTCTTCATAAAAGGCGGCGGACCGATATATGTTAACAGTTGCCCTGCCACTGCAGCATTGTTCTTGACTTCTGAAATATTTTATGAAAAGTCCCTTGAGATAGAAGCATCGTTATCCTCCTATCTTCAACTCTGCCAAGAGTAATCGAGTGCAAAGGGAGACAACTTTGAAGACCCATATTAGATACTCTTGAGTTTTGGCCAATGATGGACCACTACTGCAAAGCAGGGGAGGCAATTCCGTGACACAATAACTCAAAAAATATTCATTTTCTTCTTAATTGGACCTATTTATAACATAAATTAAGGGTCTGCTGTAAAACTGGCAAGGATATATACTGAAGCACATTAAAAACGCACCACTATTATATATACTGATGCCAAGAAGCTGGGAAAAAAGAATGGGAATGGATTTTCCCCGTGTTTGTCACGAGGTAAAGAGCGAATGGCTGCTGGAATGGAAAGTGCATGATTCAACCAACGGGTTTGTGTACATGAAAACAATGAAAATTAAACGTGCAAGACGATTCCCAACAGCTATGACCCTGAAAATGTGTACGCGTTGTGGCAGTATACTCGGTATAAAAAGGCCGTTGAGACAAAACACTCAGTACATGTGCTTGAAATGCCACGACTATCTGAAAACGACCGCCAACGAGCCATTGGTATGTTGGAGACCGGAATGAGCTCGCGGGCCATTGCCAGAAGGATGAATTGCCACCACAGCACTATTGTACGTCTCAATGAACGTTACGGAACCACTTGCAGTGCCCGCGATAGACTTCGGAGTGGCCAACCACGAGTTACTACCCCTGCGCAAGATCGTCATATTGTGCGGAGTCACCTAAGGAATCGTTCTATCCCAGCAAGTCAAACAGCAAGAGCAATAGTGGGTAGACGTGGGCAAGTCTCTCGAATGACAGTCATACGACGACTCAGAGATACAGGCCTTACAGCAAGACGACCTTATGTTGGGCCAAACTTGACTCAGAGACATCGTCAGCAACGCCTGCAATGGGCACAGCAACATGTCTGATGGACTAGACTGCAGTGGAATGCTGTCCTATTCACAGACGAGAGCATATTCAACATATCCTTTGCTGATGGACGTATGCGGATTTGGCGTCGGTGTGGAGAGCGCTTTGCAGATTGCTGTGTTCGTCAGCACAACCGATTTGGAGGTGGCAGTATTCACATTTGTGGAAGATTCAGTTTTCACCATCGCTTGCCTCTTCACGTCTTCCGTGGAAATGTTAATGCTGTGACATATCGAGATGAGGTTCTGGATGCATTGGATGCTCCTGCGTTCACAAATTATCCAGACTTGCAGCTTCTCCAGCAGGATAACGCACGTGCGCACACCGCATGCATTACGCAGCAATATCTACAGCAGCAGAACATTGTGACGATTGATTGCCCTATTACCAGACATGTCCCATATAGAACATCTGTGGGACGAGCTTGGATGCAGAGTCTATATATATACAAATAAAACGGTATTGAATCAGTTTTACAAATTAACGGTACGGTACACAGGAAACAAGGGAAGTTTCGGGTTTCACCCTTCGTCAGCCACAGTTAGTAACAGGCACCAATGACAAGAATTACAGACTTTAGACACTGCAAGCTCGAAATAAATATAAACACAGACGAAGAGCAATAATAAAGCAAGGAAACTACAGATCCGAAAAGAATTAATCATTAGAAGATATTCAACAATTAACGAAAATCAAAAGCAGAAAATGGAATTAAAAACAAGAAGCCGTGCTATAAAACTTTCCGTTGAAAGAATCTGGCAAGTAATGAACACTGGCCCCAGTGATGACTCACTGTCAGACGCCATTTGTAAAAGTATAATAATGTAGTCCCTTGTTGAGGTCAATGTTTTGTTGTAAAAGGTAAAGGATCCCTTTACATGCCCATTGAAGCGTATTGGGAATACAGTGTTATGTTAGGCCCGTATTGTCTTGACCAGCGGCACACTAGGGGTGATGTTGTCAGCATTACGCTGGCCGCCTTAACGTTACACGAGTTGAACCATGGACCACCCAGCTAGGAAGCTAGTGCACTATCCACTGCGCTACCGCCGGTCCCTATTTTTTGTTGTTGTGGTTAAGGTATAATTTTACTCAGCTAATTGCTTGTAATTACAAAGCTACAAATTGTATATTGCATTTCTTTGTAGCCCGCAATAGACTTCTTGCTCAGAATGGCCAAACCACAAAATCTCCACACTTTTTATCTGAATGTCTGTAAAGAACTCGGTATGTCGGGCAAACCTCTGACGGATTTTGTGATTACTACAGTTACAACCGATCAAGAGAAGGCAGAAAAAGACCGGGGCAGGGCAGACAAAGCCACACAACGTGAAAAAAGAAAAATTTCGAGAGAACACGAAAAGACCAAGGCAGAGAAAGAAGCTGGCAAAGCACGAGCGGAGGCCGAAGAAAGAGAGAAGCAAAGGGCACAGAAAGACGAAGAGAAAGAAGTGCAAAGGAAACATGAAGCAGCGGAAAGAAAAAAAGTGAGGGCATTCCAAGAAAAGAAGGAACAGGCCGACAGAGCCCACGCAATCAGACTAAAATAATTAGATATCGAAGGAAGGAGAGTCGAATCTAATTCCAGTGTTATTGGGTCGGGCAGTTCTCAACGTAGTAGTAGGGAGAGTAGTTCTCACGTGGTGATGCCTAGTGTGGCATCTTTTCAGTTAGATTTCTACTCTGAGACTTCAGAGGAAATAGATTTCTATCTCTCCAGGTTTGAGTCTTTAGCCGCTGTCTTTTTTTTTTTTAATTCCTCGCATGAGGTTGCATATTTTTTCCTCGCATGAGGTTGCATTTGCCCCACCCATACCCAGCCCTGGTCAAGACCACATGTCCCAACACAAGAAGATCCAATGACAACATGTGTCATTGTAGTGATCCTCTGTGTTCTCACACTAGGTACCTCATGACATGAATGTCACTACTGTTTCCCGTGTGTAGACACATGATCCCAGCCAAAAGCCAGGATACTTTTTTTTTTTTTTTTTTTTTTATTTTTTTTTAATTCCTCGCATGAGGTTGCATATTTTTTCCTCGCATGAGGTTGCATTTGCCCCACCCATACCCAGCCCTGGTCAAGACCACATGTCCCAACACAAGAAGATCCAATGACAACATGTGTCATTGTAGTGATCCTCTGTGTTCTCACACTAGGTACCTCATGACATGAATGTCACTACTGTTTCCCGTGTGTAGACACATGATCCCAGCCAAAAGCCAGGATACTAGGCATTGGGTTGTACAGCGTAAAATACGCTGCAGTTAAAGTCAGTCAAACAGTTATTTGGTGTTAACAAGATGAAAGAGTATATAAAAATGGGTTAGAAAATCAGAATAATCTAAGTGATAACTTATTTGTTCTTAACATGGGAGATAAAAGAATGAAAATGTAGTGTTTTTTGTAAGGGAGGGAACCTTTTTAGACCTTAAAGTAATCTAAGTATATATCATTAGAGTTTACCAAATTTGCATATTAGACTAGTTTTAATAGAGATATAGAAGGATTAATGAAACTAAGTTAAAAAGTACTAAGGGGAATAACAGTATTATTAGCGCCCTTTACAGTTAAGAGAACGCAGAGTAGAATAAACCGCACGTGAAAAGTGAGCGAAATGTAAACAGTTATGTAGCACAGTTCACGGAGTTGGACAGCGTAGAATTAAGCGTGTAGGTGGCGATAGGTGAGTGAACTGAATAACGGACCAATCGCATTCACTCAAAAACAACTGTGGATCATCAGATAGGAAATTGAAGGACGAAAAGGGATCAGTCCAGTTATTGACGCGCTACTGAGCGGTCATGTTTAAAGAGTCCCATCAGAAACTTTGCGGAAGCAAGAAGTGCCGCCCAGGGCTCTCAAGAAACGAACTTGTGGTCAACAAGTGTTCGTATCCAGAAACTGATAGCTAGATTTAGAATTTCTTAGCGATAGGAATTCAGGAGAATAGATTATCTGTGGTTAAATATTGAGATGAACATATTAGGAATAGAATAAGGGTGAACAGTAGGGATTGTGATAGGTGCTGGACTTCGTTTAAAATGGTAAGAGGAAATTTTGAACTATTTTTTTTTACTTTCAGCAAATTTGTCACAGGCTAACGATGCTCGCATTTAAGGGAGCAAGCTACAGAAGATAATATTGAAGCAAGGGCAATATTAAAGCTAAAAAAGTAAATAACTTTTATTATCAGATAGCCAGGATGGGCTGTCATACCAAGAAGATGAGGCATTGCCATTAAACGAGAATTGTATTGAACAAAGGGGTCACAGCACTGACATTTATGAAACATATCATGCGCTCTCTCATATAAGAGTAAGTATGAAGACGCCACCACAAGTGAATCTGATATTCATGAAACATCTTATGCGCTCTCTCACATTAGAGTAAGTATGGAGGAAGCCATTTTGGCGTTGGACATTGTTTGATTATTTCAGGTATAGCTATTGAATCTTATGTGCTGCATTTAAAGGAGTTAAACCTAACTAGGTTGAGATTGGGTGAGAACATGACTCCAAGGATTTAGGAGAACTGTATCTGATGAATTATGTTGGTTGATCTTGGATCATCTTATGTAAATAAAAGTTGTTTTCGAAATTGAATTACATCACTCAGGTTGCTTTGATGTGTGAAGAGATTAAGGAATGGAGAGTTATTAGAAGTGAGTAATAGGAGAGATAGAAATAATAGAACACCCTATACACATCAGTCGCTATACACCACCAAGGAGGGAAGAACGTGGTCTGGGTTGAACAAAAGACGAACCTTATATCATCCAGGAATCATCTCTGGCGGAACAAGGGGGCCAGTAGGAGAAATAGTCTCACTTGGAAGAAGAAACAAAGTAAATAATAGATAACTAGGCCTGCCTCGGCCACCTAGTTGATAGCTATCAACTAGTAGGGACACCTGCACGGTCACACCGCTACATATGACCTAGACAGGGAGAGATAAAACATGAAGTTATCTCAGAGTCTGAGGGGATCTGTTAATGCTCTGTTCCTCAAAATGCCCAATGAAGTGCAGAATAATTACGACATGTTGAAGAAAGCCTTGCTTTAACATTTTCAGGTGAACGCACAGACGTTTCAGCGCAAGTTCCGTGAAGCTAAGAGACAGAGATGAGTCTTTTAAGCAGACTGCTACGCGTCTGACTACGTACTTGGAGTGGGGATCCCTCAGCATCTTCGACGAATCGTACGACGGGCTGGAAGAGATGATAATCGTGGAGCAGTTCAAGGACTCGCTCACCCCTGAGTTGAGACGGTTCCTGGCGAAGCACGCGGCCGAAACACTCGATCAGATGGTGTTATTTTCTGATAGATATCAGAGCGCCCAGTTGGTAGTGACCCCAGCAAAGAGGCGCATCCACGGGTGTCACCCTAAAGAAAACGATCATCCCAACACTGAATCCAAAGGTACGACCAACATCGCACATATAACGGCCCAGCTACAAAAACAACAACCACGGGACAGCCATAGGCAGAAACAGAGCAATTCAGCCCATCCCATGGAACTGGCAGACGATGCACGAATGACTAGCATTTCACGTCGGACTGTAAGAGGCCGAAAACAGGTACTTATAGCGTTGCATGTCTGCTGACAAGGTCGAGAGGCAAACATGACTTTCAGACATACGAACAAAACCCCAGCATCCCCCCATTAGTGAACAAGTAAATGTTGATAAACACACAATACATTGTTTATATGATTCGGCTTATTGTACTGAGCTCGATCTTTGGTGAAGGCCCACCAATAGACTGGTGAAACAGTAGAAAAACTAGGGCCCCGGAACAGCAAAGAGCCTATGATTCTTCCAGTTGCGGCATTGATGTTTCAACCCGAAATGTACGGGAAAATATCAAATGCCGCCCAGTTTTAGACGATCTAGTCTATCCTCTCATTTTAATGAGAAAATATGTCTTCCTTGGGGATCATTAGCAGAGACCTAGGTCAACACAGGAGACAGAGAACCCAGGGCACCCCCACGCGGCCCCTGCGCTCTCATCTCTAATTAGCCCGAACATATCGCAACTCAAAAAGGCACAAAGGGATGACAAAACCCTAAAGCCTTGCCTCTCAAGGTTGTATGGCAGTTGCTCCCATACTCCTCAGGGAGCATATTATAGGGAGAAAGGTTTGGTTTATAGACGGGTGGGGGATAAGATACAGTTAGTTATCCCACTCCCCTATCGGCCCAGCCAAATGCAGGAAATGCATACAACCCTGCCACACTCGTGCCCTAGTTATACAGGTCTCATTGAAACACTTCTGGCCAGGTATGGGACAGGACATTTGACAGTTTGTGAGAGACTGCTCAGTTCGCCATAACTTTGACAACCAGATTGGTGAAAACCATGAAACTGCTAAGAAAGAGTTTGAGCAGAGCATCCAACACCCAACATTGGACAGCTCGTACCTCTATTCACCACTTCTATGTAGTAAAACAGAGTTACAACAAGCGCAGATGGACGATATAACCCTGGCGACTTACTCTGAACAGCGTCAGATAAGGACAACCCATGCTTCAGCTGGAACTTTCCACATTGAAGATATAATCTCATTTCGACGAACGAGGCCAGGAACTCGACAATTAGTTGTCCCACTCCCTCTAAGGTCTCGTATTATAAAATCAGCACATGTGTTACCCTCTGGTGAACACGTTTCAGTGGGAACCACCACCAGTAACCTTAAGGAGGTTTATGTTTGGCCCAGAAGGTGAGCAGATGTTCGTAATTACGTTCAAAACTGCACACACTGCCTAAGCAAGAAACTCAGTCGCTCGCCAACGATTTGCGGGATCGGAGGAGAGGAACACAGTCAAAAGAGAAAACCAGTTGGACAGCAAAATGCACGAAAATTGACTGCCCAAAGCTGGATATTCAACAAATATGTTAGGATAGGAGGTCTGTGACATCATTAATGCGCTCTCTTGTTCACTTTGGCAGTATTAACCTACACTTGTTGTGCGTACTGAGTTAGGTGCATTATTCTTTTGTTAGCACTCTCTTTTCCACTAGTCATTGTTCACATTTCACGCTTCGATGCATGACAAGGCCAGACAAGCATAATACCCATTCCTTGAGAGATTACTTGAGTCCCTAAAACGTGATAATACCACCTTGACTCCAGGTAAATGCGAGCGCGAAGTGATTGCTAAGATTGCATAATTACTTCTCACTCGATGTCGTAAATTTTTTAAGATAGGTCTAAAAATATTTGTGGTCCCGTCTGAGCAGAGTTGATATTTATAAATAAAGTGAGAATAAAGTGTAAGAAAATAGATTTTCAGGAGGTGATAGTGTAAGAGGAAGGTCAGTCTCTGGAGTGAATAGTTTCTCTAATCTAGCCTATCTATACGACTATATTTTACTCAGACGAACTTTCTCTTCTTATATCAAATATAAGTTTCACTGCACCCACGTACACACACCTACACTTATGTGGACGAATACGCACAGACGTGAAAAACTATGGGTAATAGATATGGGTAGGAGTTTGACCAACACATTAAATTAAGTTTTGTTTAGTTTATTATCAATTAAACTTTACAACATCGAACATATACTGTTCAAAAAAAAGAAACGCAACTTTATTGCAGTGGTAATGGACACCAAATTTCAAACTTGTACCAAAATTTTATTTTGTGGAATTAATGTTTCAATCTTGGCATGAAGAAACTTTCAGACTTTAAAAATGAAATGATGTTCATTAAATTTGGTTTGGACTTTTATTCTTTGCGACTGAGGCCTCCGTTTCAGTAAGGTGTATGGCCTCCTCTGGCCTCTATCAGAGAACGACATCTCCTTGACATGGATCCGATTAGCCGTTGGATCTGTTGTTGTGGGATGGCTGTCCACTCTTCCCGCAGTGCAAGAGACATTTGTCGGAGATTGGCTGGAGCACGTCTCGCTGGCGGAGTCGTCTGTCGAGTTCTTCCCATAAGTGTTGTATGGGGTTCATGTCTGATGACATGGCTGGCTACGGAATGGTCTGGACGTTGTTGTCAGCGAGGAACTGGGTGGTGAGTTTTGCCACATGAGGTCGAGTGTTTTCCTGCTGAAAAATTGACTCTCGTGCAGCCAGAAGTGGAAGGACGTGAGGAAGAAGAATTTCAGCGACGTATCATTGGGCATTCAGGCGTCCTTCAATTTGCACCAGGTCACTTCTTCCCATGAAGTTGATCGCCCCCCACATCAGTACACCTCAACCACCATGTGGAGGAGCCTCATCAAACGCTGTTTCTGTGCGTAGTGCTCATGGACTCTGCGGTAAAACTCTTCTCCGTCTATCGTGTCGCTGGAGCACAAAAAAATGTTTCATCACTAAACCAAACCCGTCTCCAGTCATTTCCCAAAACTGTCCATTGACGATGCTGGTTCGCCCACTGCAGTCGGTTCTGGCGATGCCGGTCCGTAAGAACAGGACCTCTGTAGGGTCTTCTAGCCCAAAGACCAGAGTCGTGCAGCCGGTTTCCTGACCGTTTGATCTGAAATTCGACGAGCTGCTGACATTGACTGGACTGTGGGAGGACGCAGATGCAAGTCGATTCCTGAGGTGAGGCAGCCGTATGAAGCGGTCTTCGGCGGGGAGTTGTGACTCTGGGTCTTCCACTGCGCGGCCGGTCTGCCACTGAGCCAGTTTCTTGAAATCGCCTCAAAGGCGAACTAATGGTGCTTCTAACCACATTAAATTATCTGGCCACTACACTTTGTGACTGTCCAGCCTGTAAACGTCCAATAATGATGAGTCGTTGTTCTGTAGTGAGATGAGCCATACTTGCGCATTGAATTTTTAACTGAATTTATTCAAGGAGTGTTAATCTTTTATAGGCATTCAATAATATGGTCAGAGAGTTTTGTGTTCAGTAAGTTTCACGGGAATCTCATGAACTTGTCACAAGTTATTGTCACAAATGTTGTTTTGACCTTGACCTCTTTAATGACCTCACGAATCATGAGGTGAGTACAATTCAGGTAACCACGTGAAGTTAATGACCAGGTGGACACAGTCGATAGGTTGACTGATGTCCAATCAGCAAATATCAGCAACACCAAAAATGTTGCGGTTGTTTTTTTTAACAGTATATTATATATATATATATTATATATATATATTATAATATATATATATATTATATATATATATATATATATATATATTATATATATATTATATATATATATATATATATATATTTTATAGATATATTTATATATAGATATATATATATTATTTATATAGATATATATATATATATATATATATATATATATATATATATATATATATATATATATATATATATATATATATATATTCATATTACCAGACATGGGAAAACTTACCCCATAAAAATGCCCTTCCCTCTTGTGAAGAAAGAAAGATCCCCAAAAGAAGTTAATAACCCAAAAGGTCAAAGGTTAGCATTAAAGTATGGAATAATCAGTAAAGAAAAGAACAAGTTCCTAGTTAAGCTATCCCGTAAATACTCAGTTTTTAGTGAGATAAAAAAAATATGAGAGTTATTATACTGATAGTAACAGGTGAAAATATTTCTCTCTCTCTCTCTGTTCTTTCATCCTGTTATTCTGTGGCAACACACATACTTGCTTACCAAATAGTTGTCATAGGCATCTCTTGGAAAAAAAACACTAACAATAGTATGACCCTTATGTTTTCAGGTTGGTTGCCAACTCTGGCCCAGACTAGCCTTGGTTCTTAATAATAATGTCAAGGTAATCGCCAAAATTGGTGCGTTAATTGTTTTCCTTGATAAGTCATTGTATCACTGCATATAGTAGTTGGAGTAAGACGTATTCGGTAAGGTAACAGTTCATAGAAAGAAAAAAATTAGTTCCTGTACTGTCTAGCCTCTGGTTGCTGAGACAACTGTTACGTTATGTAACTGGAAAGTATAAAATCTACCGGCTTTTCTCTGAGATGGGGGCCGATTATGAAACAGTGAATTCTCCCGGTACAATCCAATTTAAAAAAAAAAACTAATGTCGTAAGTCGAGTAAACTGATATATATTTTTTGCCACAACGGGCTGATACAATTTGATAGAAATTGAATCTGTTATTTTGCAAGTCCAGGTTAATATTATTCTTATTGTTTATATTTTGGCCTCTCTCATGAATGAAGAAAGTGGACCGCACAGGTCAAAATCGAAGACCAATAATAACAATAATGTCACCGGTAGCCTATAAGACCGCTGGTTCGATGGGTTTTTTTGCTCGAGCCTAAATAGGAAGAGACAAAACAATTTAACCCAAAATGACAAATTACTATGCTATCACGCGTAGTGTGATCTCTGATCCTTCTCCGTCCTCTAATTAACTTAAAAGGCACACGGATCTTTGTCTAATACCTATCGCGCTTTGCTTCAGCGGGTCCGAGTTGGGTATTAGGTATGCACCTTTGCCCTCCCGTCCAGTAAAACGCCCAGCGCACAGTATCAGTGTTAATTTAATTAATACTCCTTTAAACACATATCGCTGGTCATTACTAGCCTCATTGATGGTTGCGTCTATCGTTTTAAACACGTGATATAAACACTAGTCATTTAATAAACATTTACACACAACGAAATATAATGCGCGTACTACTCTGTCCCGTTTAACATTATAACGTAAAGTCCTCGAAAAAATGGTTGATGGATTTACTTTACTAAAACCACTGGTAAGAGAATATCGGCGCGTTTTGTTGCTATTTTGCTAGTCTTAACGTTCGGGATATAGCAAATGAATAAAATGGTAAAACTTGTGTAACACATTATTTAAAGACTTAAGCACAACTAAAAATGTATTAACCACAAATCAGAAATTTTAAATCCCCACGGACAATTTAATACACATTTAGCAATAAAATGGTTCTAGTCTGGCGTGATTAGATTCTTCCAAAAACTTTTCTGAGAGGACTGATAACTTAAATTACAGTGAAGACAGAGAATATATACGGGATATTGGTGTAATTATCTCTAAAGGATACGAATTTTCGCACCCTTCCGTCCTTGCCAGGGGAAAATCAAGATGCTTCGTTCCCGAGATAAAGAATTCCCACGGTCAATCTGTTCGACGTTGCCCAATCGACAACAAAGGCTTCTGATATCAGCGAGTGTCTCCCTGTAGGTACAACCATCACAGGATTTGCTTCCCCTTATAGAGAACTCAAAGCTGTTTACCTTCCACATGTTTTGGGCACGTGTAAATCAGCAGTCAGATCCGTTATACTGACTGCTCCGCTGGCGTGAGAACTTCTTATGTTTGACAAGCGTTCTACTCTCACCTGAAATGTGGTGACAGATTTCGAACTCGTATGTAAACAAAACTAGCAAGCTCGTGAAGCAGAAAATAAATAGGCGTTGCTAAAATATGAGTCAAGACAGTCGATTATTTCATGGGTTTTGCGTAGTCAAAAGTTATACACGCTGGAGGGGAAGCGAAGGTGTACGAAAAGAAGCAATATTTGCATATACATGTCGCATTCGACAGGAGAAAAATGTAAGAAGTTGTATAAACGTGTAAACATTACCAAGAATTGTAGGATGTAGCAAAATACCATATACGGAGGATGACTAATTTAAGTTTCAAATGCATGAGTCGTACAGCATACTGCATGAGGAAACGTTTTCATTATATGAAATTTGAATGTATGGCTGCCATTTGAAGGCGCCAATTAAACAATATCGCGATTGGAAGATTTGTTAGAACGCCCATGCAGGTAAGCGGCTGGGCCGAGAGCTACGATATAACGTAGAATAGAACATTCTAGCATAACGACACTGCATTCCTGAAATCGTCACCCAGTAGACATCTAGGGCCTTGCCACAGGAAAGAATAGAGTCAGGATTCTGAATTTTGTAGGAACGGAAAAAGAGTATTGGGAGCATCTTTTATTCACCGGAAAAGAAAACTCGCCTACTATTAATACGGAACCGGACTCTTACAGAAACTACTCACAAGTCACAGAGGAAACCTAGAATTACAAATAATATCCCAGAACTTGTGTTCGAAGCATTTGTGTTAAGTTGCACAAGACTGTTTTACCTGAGGAGCAAGACGTCTAAAGTTTGTCCTAAGTTACTAGGTTAGTGGTACGGATTGGAGAGACCATTTGAGGTTTCTACTCACGTTACCAGCTGTACTCGTCTGTGGTTCGAAGCTTGAGATCGGCCGTGAAATCTAACATCCCACCGGTGTGAAGATCCCATGCCGTGGACCGGAAGCGGTTACCTCCAGAATCCTTTGAAGACGTGCCCTTGCCACAAAGACGAAGTGACGAACACCAGCAAACACTTACATTTCAGACAATTTTGGAAGCTAAGTTATAAGTTTAGCAGGCCACCTCAAAAAAAGACTATATTTTCATCTCCCAAACCGTGATCTATGATGAACCATGTAAATTTCTCATAATTACAATTTCATATTTATTTACCTTTGCTTCAAAGTAATTGAGCATTAAAATTGTATATGTTGATTTTGACAAATTTATAGTTGAATTAATCGTTACAGAGAGAAATGCATATGTATGACCCAGAACCTCTACGTATATATTACATATCTATATCGAGCTAATAAAAGGGATTTTAGCTGAATTAAATCAGCAGGGGGCTTGAACGAGCAAAATCATTTCTATATCCATATTCACAAAAGGCGGCGGCCAGTATACAAAGTTAACGTGGTAAAAAAACTCATTCAGCGTTGTTCTTTCGACTTCTAAAATATCTTGTGAATACTCCTCCAAGTAGAAGCATAATTGTCGCATGAAAATATAATTAAATAGTAGGTATAAGCTTGACAGCTGTATAGGATAAGGAACAATAGTGCACACGGACGTGTGATAGTGATGTGCAAGAGAGATAGGCAAAAGGCAAACAGGCTGAGCCAGTCTGTGAGTTTCTTCACTAAGAAAACCACACACACACACCTCTTCTTGTTTTCTCTGGAGGCAATATTTCTCTTTTGCACACACTGTGTCACTCACAAATAGTAGGGTAAAGAAGTAAAGTTAGATTGAGGATTTGGTAGTCTGAACTGAACGAACAATCCTATCGAGGCTAATTTCAATTTTATTTCAATTTAGAGAAATCAATAAAGAATTTTACAGCAAAAAAAAAAAAAAATAAAGATTATCACGAGAAAACAAAAAACTCACAACAATTTGATGATTTTAAAGAAGAAAAAAAATATTACACAAATAGTGAACAAAAGGATTTATGAATGAATGTGTTAGTTAAGTTCCTGGCAGGCCTGATAGGGCTTTTGCTGGAAAAATATGTGAAAAAAATAAAAAAAAATAAAAAAAAAAAAAAAAAAAAAATAATGTTTGTTTGAAAATGAATTGTTTTGTTTCCTTTGTTCTTTGGTGTGAATGTTGAGAAACAACGTTATATCCTGTGTGAACTCTCTTGGAAAAAAATAAACGTTTCCAATGCTTTAAAATTAACTTCACTGTTCGAATAATGGTATCACACAATGGGCACAGGAATCTGAACACGATGTCGGGAACCTTGAGTTGACTGCAGCCTTTATTAAGAGTCATAAAAATGTTCTGGAAGTCACTGAAGGCGAACGAGGAAGAAGAAGAAGAAGCAACACGATTTTATAAATCCAAGATTGGTGTAATAACGTAGATCCACAATTGATGAGATATCCCACAGATAAAGAATTTGCTTCCAAAGGTGGGATGGAGGGTTATAATGGGGGGAGTATGGTACGGGTGATGGTTGGTAAGGGTGATGTCTGGTGTTGAGAATCTTTGAAATAATTGAAGGTAATAGAAGGGAATTACTTGTTGACTGGTGGACGAGGACTATATGGCACTGGGCAGAGCTAGGGTAACCTCTTTTCAGCAATAAGAGGACAAGGCTTGCACTGCATAAAATCTTGTTTAGACACAAAACAAAAATACATTGTGTAACTACTCTTCTGCTGCAACACGCAGATTTACTACCGAAACTATTTAAGCAGTGGTGGTCCAACGTAGGCATGTTGTTGGTAGGGCTGTGAATGCGTTCTGAAGACCTAAAGAAGTCCAGGTCCAGTTCTTGTGTAACATTCTGTCTGCTGGTGAATGAAATTAGCTGGCCCTGTCGTGGGTACATAACATAAATTACAGACCGAACCGTCCCGGTCAGAATAAGGTCCCAGGGTTGTTGCGGGTCGCTAGAGGAATGCCCTCCCTTCTGTGGAGTGATCTTTGTGGGGGTTGCTTTTGCTGTCAATTGTTGTGGGAAATGTAATATGGGGGGGTGGGGGGGTTTGTTGGTTGGGGTGGGGGGGGAAAACGATCGGTGGGTGTTTTTGCTAGGGGGGGGGGTGGTGGGGGGGGTGGTTTTTTTGGTGGGGAAATAAGGTCATTTTTGGGGGGGGGGGTTTCCTAGGAAAAAATATCCCCCCCCAGCACGGGAAACCATACCAAATTGGGGGTGGTGGGAGGCGATTTGGGGCATGAGAGAAATACATGGGAGTAGGGGGGGGGGGGAGTTGTGGGTAGGGACAGTCTTAGAAGCTCTTCGCCATGATCTACGGGATATTTCTATAGGGGATATATTTGAAGCTAAATTGGGGTGGATACTGAAAAAGCCAATATATACCCGGGGGGAAGGGATTTAAATAACACTGGAAGGATATACTGAGAAGGGGACATTTCTTTGTTTATCCTCACATTGTCTCGATATGTCACAGTTTTACTTTGGACAATTGGGGGTTAATGATGGTGCAATCTTTTCCAATCCAGGGGGATGGTTTCGGGCAAGTGGGGGTCAGCGTGGGGAAAAAAAGCAACAAGATCACAAGAGTGGGGGGTCGCCCTTTGCCTGGGTTTGTGTTAGGTATGTTTTGCAGGGTATGTAATAATAATTTCGCCGGATCTAGAATTTTATTACGTTGCCATATTGAAGGTAATGTCACCGTTTGTTTATTACCTGCTTCTTTTTTCCGAGTGGTAAAATTATTTGGGTGGGATATTAACATTGTGACAAGAAGACCAGGCATACAATTATGTAACAAGCCGAGTCTGAAAGTCTTTGATGAGGTTATGGGGGTTGACACGGCTTTGATTTTAGTGGTGGGGTAGTAAGTAAGGAGGTAAGCGTGAGAGAACACAGATTTCTTACTAGAAGAAGGGTACTTAGGATCTGGTGGACCTTCCTTCTGCTTATTGCAGGATGGACAGAAAAAATTTCCAAATGAAGATCGGGTTTTTTGTGTTCACTCTCGAGACAAGTGCATTATCCTTCAATAGTTTGTCCCTCTGTATGCAACTGTAAATGCTTGTGGGAAGGTTTGGATTTACCTTCGGTTAAAGGGCAACACATCATGGGGGGGGAAATAGTTCCCCCCTCTATGGTATGCTCTTTATTACCCACTGAGAGGGTGACACTACTTCCTGAGCAAGAAGTAGGAGGAGAACCATTTCGTGACAATTGCCCTATGAACGTAGTAAGTTAGCTTGCAAAGTAGCGTCAGTGGAGTTTGTGAGTGGTTTAGGGTCTTACCCATGAATGGATACTAGAGACCACGAACGCTTATTCTTAATTAGTCCGTAGTCCGCTCTTGATATGTTTTTTTCCCTTATTTTTTCTTTTTAGTCTTTGAATATAGGCTTTTGAAAAAAAATACTTTTTAGGGAGATTTTCTTTAGTTTTAATACAGGGGTTTGCTACACCTTGTTTAATGGTTCTTTTAATGTCTCCGTGACGCATTTTAAATCGTCGATATGTTAAAACTCGTTGGGATAGCGTATCTATAATATTTTAAAAGATTTTTTTTTTAAGTACAAACAGGTCTGTATAAGAGACGACGGGGTAATCCGTACCCAAACTTGCATCTTGTGCTGTAGAACAAATTTCGGGGGTTAGTTTTTAGTTGAACTGATTTTGGGGGGGGTTTGTTGGGGTGGTTTATTTTATTTTTTTTTTTTTTTGTTTTGGGGGGGGGGTGCCAGTCTGTATGTTGGTTTTTTACGTCATGACGGTGTTTTTATTCTCGGATCCGTAGGTGTGGGTCTATTTTCTACGGGGCTTTGCGCGTGGCTCGGAATTTTCTCTTCTGTTTTCCTCCAGTGCAGTAAATATTAGATTAGATAGTTATAAATAAAAATATAAACGTTTTTTGGTACTTCTTAATGTTTCTTTTTTTCTAACTTCTTTTAAGAAGACTTTAGAAGGATCCTTGTCTTCACCTTTTCTAATGTATTTTCACACATTGCTTTATGTTTTTTAGTTGTCTTTATACATCTTCCTTTTTTTTTTAAATATCCTTGTTTTTTATTTGCTAGCCTATACACACGCACCTTGTTGCACCTGTTTTTAGTTTTTTTCTCGTTGTCTTTTATTGTTTTTTTTTTTCGCTTAGTTGAAGTCTTACTATTCTTCTCCATTTTCTTTCTTGTTGTTTCTTCTGTTTTTTTTTTGCTTTACCTTCGTCGTCTTTTTATGTTCTGATTTTCTTCTCTGTGTCTTCATCTTCTTTAGTTGACTTTAAACTTTCTTTTACTTCTATCAACGTAATTGATACTGTTGTTGATGTTCTTAATCTTGTCCAAGGATTACAATTTTTTTTCCCACCTGTTTATACAAAAACGTCCCCACCCTTGTTTGCTAACAGATGGTCGAAACAGAAAGGGAAAGAGAAGCAGAGGAAGGCAAAGGCAAATAAGGGTAACGGATTTTGTTTTTCCTCTATGAAAAAAAAGTTAACTTCACGGAACCAGTGTTTTTAGCATCAAAAATCTCCCCTCTTTTTGTTGATGATTTGCCTTGGGTGTAATGGCGCTAATCCTGCATTTGAGTGTCACTTCTGTTTACAGTAGCACAATAGCAATTTTTTTAGACGTTTTTAATGAATTTATCCCTCACTTTCTCTTTCTCCATTTCTCTCTGTCTCTTCTTCCTTGGTCTCTACTCTCTCTCTTTTCTTCCTCAGGGTTCTCTTCTCTATATCTGTCTCTCCTTTCTCTTTCTCTCGGTCTCTCTTCCTTAGTCTCTACTCTCTCTCTTTCTCTCCCCTCGATTTCTCAAGGGATCTCTTTCTCCTCTCATCGGTATTTTATCTCTCTTTCTAGCTCTCCGTCAGTCTCTTTCTCTATCTGGTGTCACTTGTCTCTTCCTATCTGTCTTCTCTTTGTTCTTCTCTCGGTCCTCTTCTTTTTCTCTCTCCTTCTCTCTGTGTCTCTTCTGATCTCAAACTCTCTCGCCTCTGTCTCTTATATTCTTTATTCTTTCTTTTTCTCTCTCGGGTCTCTTCTTATCTCTCTCCTTCTTTCTGTGTTTCTCTGTCTGTCTTACATTCTTCTCACTCTGTCTCTTTCTTCTTCTCTCTTTCTCCTTCGGTCTCTCTTCTCTTCTCTCTATCTATCACACTGGTCTATCGGTCTTCGTCTGTGTCTGTCCTGTCTCTCTCCTCCTCTCTCCTCTCTCTCTCTCTCTCTCTCCTTTCTGGACATAAAAACAATGTCTCACATCAGTTGATGTGTCCTACATTTAATCACTCGATCACACCACCCACATTAAGGGGCCTAGCCATCACCTAAAAACTTTTTCAGCGTATTTTTAGTGGATTGAACGCCAAATACGTTAAACGTATTTTGTCATGAGTATAAATTGTGTATTGGTGGTAGGAGTCGTTTGTACATCTCGAGGGTAGGTGTTGTAAAACTATCCAACTCATGGCATCACATCACCCACAAGTTAGTGAGTCTCAAAGTAACCTCCATCAGTGTTGCGTGACCCGCTGAGTTGGGACAAGTTTCCTCTGGGGTTGCCCAAATACCTATCCCCAAATGTCACAAAGGTAAAGAACGAAAACTCAAATCCCCAAGGTTCGAACGAACTATGTTGGTGCCTAAAGACAAAGTCGCGTATAGTCAGAATTATCCTTAAAATCCCTCAGGTCGCTTATACATTATTGTATATAAGTATACAGTACAGATTACATAATATACAAGTAACATGTTGTTTCATACAAAGTCTTACAGTTGGTGTCAGGATGAGCTAGCCACAATAATTACTACTGGGTCACACTGTACAAGTAAAGTAAGGCACATAGTTGATACTGCCAGAAGGGATGGAAGTGTTAGAGACTTCACATACTAGGTGTACCCAAAAGTAAAGTAAAATAAAGTGGAAATATCTTGATTAAAATAAGGGACATAATGAACTACCACTGTGTTTCATGTTTTAAAAAGTTTGGTGTCGGGTGGTGAACGGTGATATGATAATTTAATCAAGGTGTCTCTTCAAACAACTAGGTCAGCGAGTCTTGTGTTTTAACACAACTCTAGAAATGTGTGTTGTAAAAACAATAAAAATGGATCCATAAAACTTGTTTTTTTTTTTCTTTATTTGTTTCGGTTGAGCACCAGATGATAGTGTTTGGAAGTCCTTTTACACAGAAATGACTCCTTTTAAACATGCAAGAATGACAGTCGTGAGTAGTATAGTAGGCGCAAACATTTACTAACCCACCATTATCGATTTTTTATTTTTCCACCATTATCGATTATTTTTATTTTTTATATACAGTGTGTCCGGCAGAATCACTACCAATAACAAATGTCAATATTTCTTATACTAATAATAGCAGACCGACAAGATTTTGATTTTCTGTTAGGCAAACTCATTAAGTTTCAGTAGCAACTCACCAAGTTTCAGTAGATCTCCACATGAGCGCCTTTAGTGGCTCGAAGAATGTCAACACGGTATTCTATCTCTCTCTACGTGTTTTGCAGCATCTGAGGTGTGACGGATGCACAAGCGTCAATTATTCGCTGCCGAAGATTATCCAGTCCCTGCACCGGAGTTTGATAGACAAAGTTTTTACGTATCCCCAAAGAAAGAAATCTAAGGGGGTCAAATCTGGTGACCTTGGTGGCCAATCAATGGGACCTAATCTTCCAATCCATCTGTCTGGAAATTGTTGATGAAGGTAGTTTCTTACTTTATTGGCATAGTGTGGAGGTGCTCCATCTTGCTGGAATATGAATCCTTCTGGTATCCTAGGAACTGCAAAATTTTGCAGCATGTTTAGGTATGTTGCTCCTCTGACTGTGGCTTCGGCGAAGAAAAATGGCCCGATCACATAATTCGAGGTTAAGGCACACCACACGTTAAGTTTAGGGCTGTCTCGCTCATGCTCCATTACGACATGTGGCTTTTCATTTCTCCATATCCTACAATTATGCCGGTGAACTTTGCCACAAGTGTGTAAGGTCGCTTCTTCGGAGAATACCACACGATTGAGAAATTCATTGTCATCATCGAGGTGACATAGCATTGCATTTGCGAACTCGGCCCGTCTGGGTTTATCATTTGGCTGTAACTTCTGCACTAGCTGGATATTGTAGGCTGTAAGCTGCAATCTTTTGTGCACAATGTCGTGAACAATAGATTTTTTAATACTTAATTCTCCCCTTGCCCGTCGAATGGATTTCCGCGGGCTACGTTGACAAGCTTCGCTAACTGCTTCAACTCTATCTGGAGACAACGCTTCATTGCCGTTTACCTTCTTTCTCAACAAAGAACCTGTTGCTTGTGCCATTTCACTATGGTATGTCGCTCCAGAGGTTTCTGTCCATATTCCTGCCTGAATCTCCTTTGCACAACAATGAGAAACTTTAATTCCGCAAGCCAATAACAGCATTGCACTTTCTGCTGCACCGTGAACTCCGCCATTTTCACTTCACGCTTCATCATATTCCGCGGCTGCGCATTACGTATGCATTATCTGCACATTATCGGACAATTTATCAATTGTCTTACTGCTCCTAAAAATGTGATGGTTTCTATACGAGGTAACCATAAAAAAATAATTATAACTTACATGGATGAGGAGATATTGACATTTGTTATTGGTAGTGATTCTGCCGGACACGCTGTATATTGTATGTATATATGTATAAACAAACACAGCAACACACATACCAAAACAATACCACAATAAATAAAAAAAATTGTACACACCCCCCTCTTGCCAATTTGTGCTCCTACTCATATAATGTTGTTACCATAAAAATTGTCCACACCTCCTTCTTTCCACCTGACATGTCTTCCAATATGTGCTCCTGTTCATATAATGTTTGTTACTGCTGCAACAAAATACTGTTGAAAATAAAATATATTTATTAAAAACCTTTGTTATCTATATATGTATACCTATATGCTTGTCTAATATCGTCTATATATATGTTGCAAAAAATATTGTCTACCTGTTTGTAACATAAACAACACATAACAACACAAGGTTCTATAAACAAACACACTACACGCCCGCCATACTGGAGCGGAGTATTTTCTTATATAAAAGTCACGCGCATCCACCACAACCGAGCGGAGTATTTCCTTATATAAAAGTCAGCGCATTCACCACCATCGATCGGAGTATTTTGCTATATAAAAGTCACGCGCATCCACCACAATCCGCCTCGTTTTGCGCCTACTGTCGTGAAGCCGTAATGCAAGGCCGCCAGTCACATTCTGAGACTCAAGCGTGAACTAATTCAGGTGTCAAGTAACGGTCACTTGGAATGTTTCTCATTATACAACATAGTGAGTGGTGTGGTGCCAAGAATCACTGAAGCTTCCTAATGTTTTACTTTCAGTATTTTTATCCACGAGAACGCGCGTAACTGATATCACGTAATTTAAAGGCGCGTAGATCGCGACACTGCTGTATATCTATTTAGAAGACGGTCAAATAGGTTATTTTTTTTCAGGCGTTGATAGACATACTCCAACTCTGCCGCTTTTAAAGAAGATTTTCAACAGTGATTTTATTACTAAGACTTCGTCTGCAGGCGACATATTAGAATATTAGATAACAAATATTTAATATTAGATTAATTTAAAAAAAAAATCCTGATTTAGGTAGAGCTAATACTTTTATCCAAGAGCATTAATTTTTCTAATAACTTTTCACAGAAAACCCTGTTATCAGAAATGTCATCAGTAACACGTAGCTGCCTATCACAGTCATCCTCATCTTCATCGTCATAATCACTCAAAGGGACATAGGCCTTCAACAAATGTATGCTACGTCTTCCTGTCACGTGCCATCAGCTAAAGGTTTTTCCATGTCTTCCTCATGCTCTTCATATCTATCTCCAGTTCTCTTCTCCACGTGTTCTTATCTCTCTACGTATCACTCTTCTCCACGTGTTCTTATCTCTCCACGTATCACTCTTCTCCATGTGTTCTTATCTCTCCACGTATCACTCTTCTCCATGTGTTCTTATCTCTCCACGTATCACTCTTCTCCGTGTGTTCTTATCTCGCCACGTATCACTCTTCTACATGTGTTCTTATCTCTCCACGTATCACTCTTCTCCGTGTGTTCTTATCTCGCCACGTATCACTCTTCTCCATGTGTTCTTATCTCTCCACGTATCACTCTTCTCCATGTGTTCTTATCTCTCCACGTATCACTCTTCTCCATGAGTTCTTATCTCTCTACGTATCACTCTTTCTCCATGTGTTCTCTTATTCTTATCTCTCCACGTATCACTCTTCTCCGTGTGTTCTTATCTCTCCACGTATCACTCTTCTCCATGTGTTCTTATCTCTCCACGTATCACTCTTCTCCATGTGTTCTTATCTCTCCACGTATCACTCTTCTCCATGTGTTCTTATCTCTCCACGTATCACTCTTCTCCATGTGTTCTTATCTCTCCACGTATCACTCTTCTCCATGTGTTCTTATCTCTTATCTCTCCACGTATCACTCTTCTCCATGTGTTCTTATCTCTCCACGTATCACTCTTCTCCATGTGTTCTTATCTCTCCACGTATCACTCTTCTCCATGTGTTCTTATCTCTCCACGTATCACTCTTCTCCATGTGTTCTTATCTCTCCACGTATCACTCTTCTCCATGTGTTCTTATCTCTCCACGTATCACTCTTCTCCATGTGTTCTTATCTCTCCACGTATCACTCTTCTCCATGTGTCATTATCTCTCCACGTATCACTCTTCTCCATGTGTTCTTATCTCTCCACGTATCACTCTTCTCCATGTGTTCTTATCTCTCCACGTATCACTCTTCTCCATGTGTTCTTATCTCTCCACGTGTGTTCTTATCTCTCCACGTATGTGTTTCTTATCTCTCCACGTATCACTCTTCTCCACGTGTTTATCTTATCTCTCCCACGTATCACTCTTCTCCATGTGTTCTTATCTCTCCACGTATCACTCTTCTCCATGTGTTCTTATCTCTCTACGTATCACTCTTCTCCATGTGTTCTTATCTCTCTACGTATCACTCTTCTCCATGAGTTCTTATCTCTCTACGTATCACTCTTCTCCATGTGTTCTTATCTCTCTACGTATCACTCTCTCCACGTATCACTCTTCTCCATGTGTTCTTATCTCTCCACGTATCACTCTTCTCCATGTGTTCTTATCTCTCCACGTATCACTCTTCTCCATGTGTTCTTATCTCTCCACGTATCACTCTTCTCCACGTGTTCTTATCTCTCCACGTATCACTCTTCTCCATGTGTTCTTATCTCTCCACGTATCACTCTTCTCCATGTGTTCTTATCTCTCCACGTATCACTCTTCTCCACGTATCACTCTTCTCCATGTGTTCTTATCTCTCCACGTATCACTCTTCTCCATGTGTTCTTATCTCTCCACGTATCACTCTTCTCCATGTGTTCTTATCTCTCCACGTATCACTCTTCTCCACGTGTTCTTATCTCTCCACGTATCACTCTTCTCCATGTGTTCTTATCTCTCCACGTATCACTCTTCTCCATGTGTTCTTATCTCTCCACGTATCACTCTTCTCCACGTGTTCTTATCTCTCCACGTATCACTCTCCACGTATCACTCTTCTCCATGTGTTCTTATCTCTCCACGTATCACTCTTCTCCATGTGTTCTTATCTCTCCACGTATCACTCTTCTCCATGTGTTCTTATCTCTCCACGTATCACTCTTCTCCATGTGTTCTTATCTCTCCACGTATCACTCTTCTCCATGTGTTCTTATCTCTCCACGTATCACTCTTCTCCATGTGTTCTTATCTCTCCACGTATCACTCTTCTCCATGTGTTCTTATCTCTCCACGTATCACTCTTCTCCATGTGTTCTTATCTCTCCACGTATCACTCTTCTCCATGTGTTCTTATCTCTCCACGTATCACTCTTCTCCATGTGTTCTTATCTCTCCACGTATCACTCTTCTCCATGTGTTCTTATCTCTCCACGTATCACTCTTCTCCATGTGTTCTTATCTCTCCACGTATCACTCTTCTATCCATGTGTTCTTATCTCTCCACGTATCACTCTTCTCCATGTGTTCTTATCTCTCCACGTATCACTCTTCTCCATGTGTTCTTATCTCTCCACGTATCACTCTTCTCCATGTGTTCTTATCTCTCCACGTATCACTCTTCTCCATGTGTTCTTATCTCTCCACGTATCACTCTTCTCCATGTGTCATTATCTCTCCACGTATCACTCTTCTCCATGTGTTCTTATCTCTCCACGTATCACTCTTCTCCATGTGTCATTATCTCTCCACGTATCACTCTCCATGTGTTCTTATCTCTCCACGTATCACTCTTCTCCATGTGTTCTTATCTCTCCACGTATCACTCTTCTCCATGTGTTCTTATCTCTCCACGTATCACTCTTCTCCATGTGTTCTTATCTCTCCACGTATCACTCTTCTCCATGTGTTCTTATCTCTCCACGTATCACTCTTCTCCATGTGTTCTTATCTCTCCACGTATCACTCTCCACGTATCACTCTTCTCCATGTGTTCTTATCTCTCCACGTATCACTCTTCTCCATGTGTTCTTATCTCTCCACGTATCACTCTTCTCCATGTGTTCTTATCTCTCCACGTATCACTCTTCTCCATGTGTTCTTATCTCTCCACGTATCACTCTTCTCCATGTGTTCTTATCTCTCCACGTATCACTCTTCTCCATGTGTTCTTATCTCTCCACGTATCACTCTTCTCCATGTGTTCTTATCTCTCCACGTATCACTCTTCTCCATGTGTTCTTATCTCTCCACGTATCACTCTTCTCCGTGTGTTCTTATCTCTCCACGTATCACTCTTCTCCGTGTGTTCTTATCTCTCCACGTATCACTCTTCTCCTTGTGTTCTTATCTCTCCACGTATCACTCTTCTCCATGTGTTCTTATCTCTCCACGTATCACTCTTCTCCATGTGTTCTTATCTCTCCACGTATCACTCTTCTCCATGTGTTGTTATCTCTCCACGTATCACTCTTCTCCACGTGTTCTTATCTCTCCACGTATCACTCTTCTCCATGTGTTCTTATCTCTCCACGTATCACTCTTCTCCATGTGTCATTATCTCTCCACGTATCACTCTTCTCCATGTGTTCTTATCTCTCCACGTATCACTCTTCTCCATGTGTTCTTATCTCTCCACGTATCACTCTTCTCCATGTGTTCTTATCTCTCCACGTATCACTCTTCTCCATGTGTTCTTATCTCTCCACGTATCACTCTTCTCCATGTGTTCTTATCTCTCCACGTATCACTCTTCTCCATGTGTTCTTATCTCTCCACGTATCACTCTTCTCCATGTGTTCTTATCTCTCCACGTATCACTCTTCTCCATGTGTTCTTATCTCTCCACGTATCACTCTTCTCCATGTGTTCTTATCTCTCCACGTATCACTCTTCTCCATGTGTTCTTATCTCTCCACGTATCACTCTTCTCCATGTGTTCTTATCTCTCCACGTATCACTCTTCTCCATGTGTTCTTATCTCTCCACGTATCACTCTTCTCCATGTGTTCTTATCTCTCCACGTATCACTCTTCTCCATGTGTTCTTATCTCTCCACGTATCACTCTTCTCCATGTGTTCTTATCTCTCCACGTATCACTCTTCTCCATGTGTTCTTATCTCTCCACGTATCACTCTTCTCCATGTGTTCTTATCTCTGTTCTTATCTCTCCACGTATCACTCTTCTCCGTGTGTTCTTATCTCTCCACGTATCACTCTTCTCCATGTGTTCTTATCTTCTCCATGTGTTCTTATCCACGTATCACTCTTCTCCATGTGTTTCTTATCTCTCCACGTATCACTCTTCTCCATGTGTTCTTATCTCTATCCACGTATCACTCTCCACGTATCTCTTCTCCATGTGTTCTTATCTCTCCACGTATCACTCTTCTCCATGTGTTCTTATCTCTCCACGTATCACTCTTCTCCATGTGTTCTTATCTCTCCACGTATCACTCTTCTCCATGTGTTCTTATCTCTCCACGTATCACTCTTCTCCATGTGTCATTATCTCTCCACGTATCACTCTTCTCCATGTGTTGTTATCTCTCCACGTATCACTCTTCTCCATGTGTTGTTATCTCTCCACGTATCACTCTTCTCCATGTGTTCTTATCTCTCCACGTATCACTCTTCTCCATGTGTTCTTATCCCTCCACGTATCACTCTTCTCCATGTGTTCTTATCTCTCCACGTATCACTCTTCTCCATGTGTTCTTATCTCTCCACGTATCACTCTTCTCCATGTGTTCTTATCTCTCCACGTATCACTCTTCTCCATGTGTTCTTATCTCTCCACGTATCACTCTTCTCCATGTGTTCTTATCTCTCCACGTATCACTCTTCTCCATGTGTTCTTATCTCTCCACGTATCACTCTTCTCCATGTGTTCTTATCTCTCCACGTATCACTCTTCTCCATGTGTTCTTATCTCTCCACGTATCACTCTTCTCCATGTGTTCTTATCTCTCCACGTATCACTCTTCTCCATGTGTTCTTATCTCTCTACGTATCACTCTTCTCCATGTGTTCTTATCTCTCCACGTATCACTCTTCTCCATGTGTTCTTATCTCTCCACGTATCACTCACTCTTCTCCATGTGTTCTTATCTCTCTACGTATCACTCTTCTCCATGTGTTCTTATCTCTCCACGTATCACTCTTCTCCATGTGTTCTTATCTCTCCACGTATCACTCTTCTCCATGTGTTCTTATCTCTCCACGTATCACTCTTCTCCATGTGTTCTTATCTCTCCACGTATCACTCTTCTCCATGTGTTCTTATCTCTCCACGTATCACTCTTCTCCATGTGTTCTTATCTCTCTCCACGTATCACTCTTCTCCATGTGTTCTTATCTCTCCACGTATCACTCTTCTCCATGTGTTCTTATCTCTCCACGTATCACTCTTCTCCATGTGTTCTTATCTCTCTCCACGTATCACTCTTCTCCATGTGTTCTTATCTCTCCACGTATCACTCTTCTCCATGTGTTCTTATGTCATTATCTCTCCACGTATCACTCTTCTCCATGTGTTCTTATCTCTCCACGTATCACTCTTCTCCACGTGTTCTTATCTCTCCACGTATCACTCTTCTCCATGTGTTCTTATCTCTCCACGTATCACTCTTCTCCACGTGTTCTTATCTCTCCACGTATCACTCTTCTCCATGTGTTCTTATCTCTCCACGTATCACTCTTCTCCATGTGTTCTTATCTCTCCACGTATCACTCTTCTCCATGTGTTCTTATCTCTCCACGTATCACTCTTCTCCATGTGTTCTTATCTCTCCACGTATCACTCTTCTCCATGTGTTGTTATCTCTCCACGTATCACTCTTCTCCATGTGTTCTTATCTCTCCACGTATCACTCTTCTCCACGTGTTCTTATCTCTCCACGTATCACTCTTCTCCATGTGTTCTTATCTCTCCTCTCCACGTATCACTCTTCTCCGTGTGTTCTCCACGTGTTCTTATCTCTCCACGTATCACTCTTCTCCATGTGTTCTTATCTCTCCACGTATCACTCTTCTCCATGTGTTCTTATCTCTCCACGTATCACTCTTCTCCATGTGTTCTTATCTCTCCACGTATCACTCTTCTCCATGTGTTCTTATCTCTCCACGTATCACTCTTCTCCATGTGTTCTTATCTCTCCACGTATCACTCTTCTCCATGTGTTCTTATCTCTCCACGTATCACTCTTCTCCATGTGTTCTTATCTCTCTACGTATCACTCTTCTCCATGTGTTCTTATCTCTCCACGTATCACTCTTCTCCATGTGTTCTTATCTCTCCACGTATCACTCTTCTCCATGTGTTCTTATCTCTCCACGTATCACTCTTCTCCACGTGTTCTTATCTCTCCACGTATCACTCTTCTCCATGTGTTCTTATCTCTCCACGTATCACTCTTCTCCATGTGTTCTTATCTCTCCACGTATCACTCTTCTCCACGTGTTCTTATCTCTCCACGTATCACTCTTCTCCATGTGTTCTTATCTCTCCACGTATCACTCTTCTCCGTGTTCTTATCTCTCCACGTATCGCTCTTCTCCGTGTGTTCTTATCTCTCCACGTATCACTCTTCTCCACGTGTTCTTATCTCTCCACGTATCACTCTTCTCCACGTATCACTCTTCTCCATGTGTTCTTATCTCTCCACGTATCACTCTTCTCCGTGTGTTCTTCTTCTCCACGTGTTCTTATCTCTCCACGTATCACTCTTCTCCATGTGTTCTTATCTCTCCACGTATCACTCTTCTCCACGTGTTCTTATCTCTCCACGTATCACTCTTCTCCACGTGTTCTTATCTCTCCACGTATCACTCTTCTCCATGTGTTCTTATCTCTCCACGTATCACTCTTCTCCACGTGTTCTTATCTCTCTCCACGTATCACTCTTCTCCACGTGTTCTTATCTCTCCACGTATCACTCTTCTCCATGTGTTCTTATCTCTCCACGTATCACTCTTCTCCACGTGTTCTTATCTCTCCACGTATCACTCTTCTCCACGTGTTCTTATCTCTCCACGTATCACTCTTCTCCGTGTGTTCTTATCTCTTCACGTATCACTCTTCTCCACGTGTTCTTATCTCTCCACGTATCACTCTTCTCCACGTGTTCTTATCTCTCCACGTATCACTCTTCTCCATGTGTTCTTATCTCTCCACGTATCACTCTTCTCCACGTGTTCTTATCTCTCCACGTATCACTCTTCTCCACGTGTTCTTATCTCTCCACGTATCACTCTTCTCCACGTGTTCTTATCTCTCCACGTATCACTCTTCTCCACGTATCACTCTTCTCCATTTGTTCTTATCTCTCCACGTATCACTCTTCTCCATGTGTTCTTATCTCTCCACGTATCACTCTTCTCCATGTGTTCTTATCTCTCCACGTATCACTCTTCTCCACGTGTTCTTATCTCTCCACGTATCACTCTTCTCCACGTGTTCTTATCTCTCCACGTATCACTCTTCTCCATGTGTTCTTATCTCTCCACGTATCACTCTTCTCCGTGTGTTCTTATCTCTCCACGTATCACTCTTCTCCGTGTGTTCTTATCTCTCCACGTATCACTCTTCTCCACGTGTTCTTATCTCTCCACGTATCACTCTTCTCCACGTGTTCTTATCTCTCCACGTATCACTCTTCTCCATGTGTTCTTTCTCTCCACGTAACTGTGACTGGTGTTGCGGTTCCAAAACAATCTGTCAGATGAACATCATGGCTATGTACATGCGCTGCTGTAGTCAACAGCCAGAAATGAGCGCATGAGTTCTTGACAGCTACAAATTGAATCATAATACGATTCTCCTTCCATCATTAATTTACTTAATAATCTCATACTTAGATTAATATCTGAAATGACCCTGAGTTCTATATTGAATTCATATATCGGCTATATACTAAGCCTCTCCTTGGAAGACATACAAGACACGACTTCTCTGCTTGACGGATAGCGTAACAAGGGCCATGTAACCAAGTCACCAAGCGTGACCTTCCCAACGCGAATGCGTCATAATCTTAGCATATATTTCGCGTTCAGTATACCGTAAAATATCGACATATTCTATTAATGTTATTGACCCCTAAACGGTGCGCACTGCTAAACCCCAGCAGACGCCGTCATTTAAAATAACACCGTAACAGATTTCCTGTCAGACGGGGAAAAAATCTATTAGATAGATTTATTTTTTTTTTTTTTTTACTATATTAATCAAATTATTAAAAATTGAACAAAACCCGACGTATGGCCAACGATGTTCTATCTAGAACAGTGTCGCGGTCATGTCAGTAATATCTTATAATAAAATCAACGTCATATCATACATATAACTAATATTAAATAAAGAAATGTCACTGTCATTAATTAATTAACTAATTAATTTGATGTATGTATTGACTAACTACTAATGTGAGGTGTTATTAAAATTATTCTAACTAATTAAAATTAAAATAATTAATTATAATATGTAAGTATGGTACTAACTAGTTAATATCTAATTAAAGAAAATGAGAAATAGTATCAGAGAGAAAACGAAATAAAAATTGAGAAGTACGGACAATTAAAACTAAATATTAAAGTATACATTAAAATAGTAATGAGTGTGAAAATGAAGTATAAGGATAGATACCTAATTAAATTAACGCAATCCGAAAGAAAAAAAAAAACAGAAAAAATTCATACATTTTAACTATACATATGAAATATCATAATCTAATATCTATCACCTTACTAATTAAACTATTTAAAAGGTTTAATTGGTGTGATATTATTTTGTTTCATCTTTTCTTAGTATATTTTATTTTTTTATTTCATCACACTTCAACTTTATTTTATTATATATTAATTTAATAACTAGCAAATTTAACAATATCGGACATGAAGATCCAATCGTTGTTACATCTTATTGACTTGTATGAAAGTTCTTTAAGAAACAAAGTTCATCTTATCCAATTCTGATATGATGATCCAATCGTCGTTAGTTCCTTTATTGAAATTTTGAACGTAATTTGAATAAGTCATCACCGTATTTGTCCAGTCTATATCAGAGATTGTTCCTTTTTACTATTTTGCAATCGAAATGAGTGATACGCAAAGTCCAAGTGAAGTCCAAATTTTCAACCGATCTGTAAACTTTGATATTTTGATCAAAATAGTTTATTTCGAAATTTCCTCATTTAAGTAAGAAGTCCAACTGAAGTGTTGTATATTCTGATGTAGAATTAATACCGTTCATTGCAAATGTAATGCTTGATTAGTCAGCAAATTTTCTTGAAATAGTACTATTCATTCAGAATCCGTAGGATGTCTTGACAAAGTATCGGCCATAATGTTCTCAGTTCCTGGTATCGATTCTATTTCGAAATCATAGGGTTGCAGCGCGATAGCAAATCGTGCAAGCTTTGGACTTTTATGGTTTGAACGACGTAATGCTGCCACAGATTTCTGATCTGTCTGGATCAGAAATTTTGATCCAAGCAAAAACTTTTCCAACTTAGTAATTGCCCATATCACGGCGAGCAATTCTCTGTCCACAGTTGAATATTTAGTCTCCGGAGGTTTCAGCTTGCGTGAGATATACAATACAGGATGAAGGATATCATCATGATATTGGAGTAGACAAGCCCCGAGTCCGTAATTACTCGCATCTGTACGTAGAACAAACTTTTTAGAGGCATCTGATAATCTTAAAACAGGTGGGCATGAAAAAATGTTCAAGATAGTGCGAAAAGTTTTGTCACATTCGTCTGTCCAATTTATCCTTAACGGCATGTTCTTCTTTAATAAAGATGACTAGACAGCCGTGATGGATGACAAGTGAGGTACAAATCTGCTATAGTATTGGACTAACCCTAACAGACTCCTAACCTGTTTCTTCGTTTGAGGAACAGATAAATTTAATATTTTAGAAACCGTACTGGGAATTGTTTGGATACGTCCTGATCCAATAATATGCCCCAGGAATGTTATCTCATTACACGCTATTTGAATTTTAGTTGGTTTAGCGGTTAAATGGTTATCCCGCAATATTTCCAAAACCGATTTAAGACCCAAAAAATGTTCCTCAAATGATGAACTAAACAAACATATGTCGTCAATGTAGGTAATTATATCTGATCTACCTGATAAAATTTTTCGCATCATGCGAATAAAGGTAGCTGGAGCATTCATTAGCCCAAAAGGCATCACGTTCCACTGGTAAAGACCTTGTGGAGTTGAGAATGCTGTGTAGTATTTGGCTCTATCGGTTAGTGGAATCTGCCAATAACCTTTGGTTAAGTCAATCTTAGTGAAAAGTGTAGCATTGGATAGACGAGGAAGTAAATCGTCAAGGATAGGATGTGGTTCGCTATCAGGTACTGTCTGCGCATTAAGTTTCCTATAGTCAACACATAAACGTATGTTGTTGTCCTTTTTCCGGACAATGACTAAAGATGAAGAAAATGGAGATGTACTAGTCTCAATAATACCTAAGGATATCATCTGTTCAAGTTCCTGAGATGTCTTACTCAAAAAATGTAGAGGTACAGAATAAGGATGAACACGAATTGGTGTATCATCGTTAAGAATAATATCGTGACTAATTACAGATGTGCAACCCGGTACATCCGTTAACACATCTGGGAATGATTGTAGAAGATCAGCAATGCGTTGATGCTGTTGCGGTGTAACCGTAGAAGAAATGGTCACATCACGCCAAGATTCAGTAGATTGGACAATAAGTACAGGTAAAGGCATCTGCACTTCAGGAAAAGAAGATTCTTCCTCCTGTATAACAGATAAATTAGAATAATGACAAGTAGATACCGTATTGTCATCTAGTTCATGAAAAATTGACTGTAAGTGTATAGGACGTGTATGAAATTGCTTGAGCATATTAATATGGAATATCTTTCTGTGTCCCTTGATATCTAAGACGTAATCAACGTCGGAAATTTTATCAGTAACCTTATAAGGACCAGTCCATGAGATCAATAACTTATTGTTATTGTGAGGAAGTAATACATAAGCCTCATCGCCTGGGAATAATTGGCGTAATCGTCTAGATCGATTTTGTATAGATCGAGCCTTAGCTTTTGCAGCCTCAGAAGAAGCTGTTGCCAATTGGCAAGACTCAATAATATTATTCCGAAGATTAATCACATACTCATAAGATGACTGAGTGTCCTGAGTCATCTCTGCATCAATTAATAAATCTTTTATCAGTCCCATAGGTCCTCTCGGAGGGGCACCAAAAACTAACTCAAAGGGAGAGAAGCCAGTTTGTTCATGTGGCACCTCTCGGTAAGCAAACAGGACAGCTGGGAGTGCTCTGTCCCAGTCCTGAGGGTGTTTAACCGTAACCTTATGTAAAAGTTGTTTAAGCGTACGGTTAAGTCTTTCAACTGCACCGTTACTCATGGGATGATAAATGCTACTCAAATTCCTATCAATGTTCCAGGTTTTCATTACTTCCTTCATGGTATCGGATATAAACTGCGACCCATGGTCAGATAATAATTTTCTAGGAAACCCTATTCTAGAAAAAATTAGATGTAGTGCATCAGCTACATCTGTGGTAGTGGTGGTCTTCAATGGAATGGCTTCTGGCCATCGTGTGCATAAATCAATGCACGTGAGAACAAATCTATGTCCTCTCGCAGATGGTAGAAGTGGACCAATTATATCTATGGCCATCTTGTCAAAAGGTCGTACTGAGATATCGCAAGCCTGAATAGGCGCCGTGTGAAAAGCTCCACGTGCTTTCACTTCCTGGCATGTAGTACAGGAACGTACATACTGCGAAATATCCCGTGACACTCCTGGCCAAAAGAATGAAGACAATACTCGAGATCGTGTTCGAGTATATCCCATATGTCCTGCACACTGCGAATCATGCGCGTGTTGAAGAATGTACCGTCTAAAAGCACCCGGTACCATAACTTGTTGTTTTACCTGTGATTTATCACTAAAACATCTAATCAGTATATCATTTCTAATAATAAACCAATGTTTGTTCTTATTACATGAAGTTAGATTATCAACCTTATTAACTAGGTTAAAAAATTTGTTTAAAGATTTGTCATTTTTTTTTTTTTTTTGCAAATGATTCCCTGTCAATAGGTGAATTGACCTCAATATCCTCCTGTTTCTCTGCATCCATCTTATTATCATTGACACTCTCCATGAGCTGAGTCTGAGCTCTAGTCGTCACGGCGTTTCCAGTGCATAGATTGTGTTTCTCCCATTCAATAATATCTTCTGGTGAACAATCCTTGCTGCCGTGTATGCGACCCACCATAAGATCTGCAATCGGCTTTTTCAGCATGCATACCTTCACGTTCCCTGTGAAAAAAGGTGTTTTGACATGGATAATAGCTGTGGGGTAAAACTCAATAGTTCCCCCAAAAGTCATGCAACGGACATATTCCCCAGTTGCACAGCTCGGATGTACCAGCGACTGCCGCACTCCAATTGTGGTGGACCCCAATCTCTCAATACAGAAACTATGGAACCATTAACTATCCCTCTGTTAAAAATCAGAGAGCCTGTTCCATCATTGGCTGCAAGACCTACTTCTGGTGGAATGTGTCCGCAGTTTAGCACTGTCTCCTTTGCCTTCTGAAAAATAAGATTGCATTGTGGGCAACTATTCGCCACGTTATAATTTATAGCAAAACATGCAGCAGAAGATTGTATTGCATTATCGTTAGGTGGAACCTGAACACTAGTGGTTGTATCATTTGTAACTGCTGCACCAGTATTATGGTGAAAATTGGATGATCCACGAGAATGAGATCGATTACGGGAATAATCGTTAGAATTATCTCGTTGTCCCCTGTAGTAACTGTTATCACTATGTCTCGATCCACGATCATTAGCATTCCAATTGCTGTTATTATTGTAGTTATTTGATCTATTATAATTAGCGTTCTGTTGACTGTTGTTGTAGGTTGATTGCTGTGAATAATTCCTATTCCGTGATCTTCCTCTGTTCAAATCATTTTTATTGTTGAAATTATTATTATTATTATGTCCTTTATGAAAATTGACATTGTAATTTCCCTTGAACCTACTTCTGTCTACGCTATGAGGTCTCGGTTTGTTATTGTTATAGTATGCCATATTGGAAGCCACAGGTAGAGGTTTCCTTATCAAAGAGTTAGAAATGTTTGCATTCGGATGTGCAGTACATAATTTAATGAAATTTTTTCTAATTCCTCGATTGTAGAAGGTTTTCGTTCTTGCAAATATGCAAGGAACGGTGGGCTGACAGAGGATAATACCTTATCACGTAACAACAAATCAACTAATTTGTCATATGATTTGTTGACATCTGCCAGTTCAAGCCATCTGTTAAATGTATTGCGTATGTTCGCAATAAAACCTGCAAAATCTTTAGGAGATTCAGGTAAGATGTGTTTAAATTTTAACCTACAATTTTCTTCGTCCAGATGAAATCTTCGTAAAAGTAAGGTTTTAATAGCGTCGTAATTATTAGCTATCGCTGGGTCAGCATTGAGAGATGCCGTCAATGGTTCTCCATCTAAAAATTCATTTAACTTAATTACCCATGAATCTATAGGCAAGTGATTTGTTTTGCATGTCTGTTCAAATCTTGATAAAAATGATGATAAATCATCAAAATTTAACTTAAAATGGGGTAATTTAAAGTTGTAAAAATTTTTGTTTTGGTTGGATGAAGATCCATTTTGTGCGTTATCATTTTGGGTTGCAGCAGCACCTTGTGCCTGTAATCTAGCTGCTTCCACCTTAAGACGTGTTAATTCCATCTCTTGTTCCATTTCCCGCCTTCGTTCTTCCCTTTCCTGTCTAGCAATTTCTCTTTGTCTATTTTCTTTTTCTATTTCTTTCATCTCACGTTGTGACTCTTCATGTTTTAAAGTTGCTATCCGTTCTGCTTCTTTTCTCTCACGTTCTGCTTCTTCTGTTTTTAAGATTGCTATCCGTTCTGCTTCTTTTCTCTCACGTTCTGCTTCTTCTTTTTTTAAGATTGCTATCCGTTCTGCTTCTTTTGCTTCATATTTAGCGAGTTCCGCTTCTGCAAACTGACGAAGTTCCTGTGCTTTGTAACCATAATCTTTTCCAATTTTAACAAAATGGTCCAACCCAAGCATCTGTAAGTTAATAGTGTAAGAAATTATAGATCTATAACTTTGCTAGTTTCTGGAACCACCACTGCAAATTGTTGCAATGTTCTTGATTCATCATCAAAGTTCCCAAAAATTAATTAAATTAATTAAATATATTAGTAAAATCAATTCATAGAAATATTATTATTACATAACATTAATGAAGACAATACAAATGATTAACCAAGGCTTTACAGTACAGTAGCACAATACAAAAGTGACATTTTAACAAAGATAAGTGATATTATAAAACCAAGTCTACTAACCGGAAATATAGAAGGGTGAAGGTTAACTGAAGTAAAAGAACATATTTGGCACTACGAATGATGACGTCACAGGACTCATTTGACGATCATACAATACATTTAAATAAAATTAAAGATAGCCAGATTAGAATAAACAGGATAGATTACGAACATGACTGTAACTGAATAAAAATCAAACTGAATACGGTAAAATACAACGGTTATTTCACAGAACTAGACACCTAACATACAAGGGGAATTAATGCAGGTCCGAACGAAACAATCACCGATAATGTCTTCGACGCGTTCTTCGCGAAATGCGATTAATTCACGACCCTAAGGAACGATCGGAATTGAGCTTGACGTTCGAAAAGCCATAAGTTCAATTCCGATTCCCAACCTACCTCCCACTACATGTAAAAAGACAGAAACAATATTTAACATGGCTAAAAAAAAAGAACATGGCGTTGTTGGACAAACAGGACGAAATATTGTAACGTTTAAAATCAGTTACTTATCTTTTTTTTTTTTTTGGCAGTAATTCAGTACATTGTCTGCTTCGCCAACAGACTCGTAAGCTTGTTTGAAATAATGAAGACGTTATCAATATGTTACCTTTGCTGTTTGAGAGCTGCAAACAATTTTTTGAAAGGCATTGATTGTTGCTAGCTTTTGCAAACGTTCATACTGTTGTCAAGGGCATGACGTCACCGGTGTTTTCGCATAATAATGTCCATTTCGGCTCGAAAGGAAAAATGTTTTATTTTTTTTAGGTTCGCTCTTTTGAAAAGTTTCAAGACCACTATTGGCCACCAGTTGTGACGGGTGTTGCGGTTCCTTCATCTTATATTATTTATTGAATATTAAAGTCACTCTCTTGACGTAGTTAATGTTTGTTATTGATGGTTAGCTCTGACCGTAAGAACATCCCTTCGATGTTCTGATTTGCTTATTGTACATTAGTTGATTTCCCCTGTGGGAGAGTTATCGTGCTGAGAAACGTAAACATTAACAGCTGTGGAACCAAACTCGAAACGTAAGTAAAATATCAAGCCTTCTGTTCTGAGTCCACATGTATTGACGTTCATATAAACGATATCCGACATTCACAAAACTTCATGTACAGTTCAGCATAACAATAAATTCCAAATAATACCAGTAAGTATCCGTCCGTGTCAAAACAATCTGTCAGATGAACATCATAGCTATGTACATGCGCTGCTGTAGTCAACAGCCAGAAATGAGCGCATGAGTTCTTGACAGCTACAAATTGAATCATAATACGATTCTCCTTCCATCATTAATTTACTTAATAATCTCATACTTAGATTAATATCTGAAATGACCCTGAGTTCTATATTGAATTCATATATCGGCTATATACTAAGCCTCTCCTTGGAAGACATACAAGACACGACTTCTCTGCTTGACGGATAGCGTAACAAGGGCCATGTAACCAAGTCACCAAGCGTGACCTTCCCAACGCGAATGCGTCATAATCTTAGCATATATTTCGCGTTCAGTATACCGTAAAATATCGACATATTCTATTAATGTTATTGACCCCTAAACGTTGCGCACTGCTAAACCCCAGCAGACGCCGTCATTTAAAATAACACCGTAACAGTATCACTCTTCTCCATGTGTTCTTATCTCTCCACGTATCACTCTTCTCCATGTGTTCTTATCTCTCCACGTATCACTCTTCTCCATGTGTTTTTATCTCTCCACGTATCACTCTCAACCTGAGGATTCCAGAACAAGGTCCCCCTGGTAATGCTATCAACAAGTTTCCTTATTCTGTGTCATATTCATCGTGAATGTCTTCTTCTCATCTCTTGTTCGACTGGCGCTTGTCTCTTTCTTGTCATCATTTGGACACAGTGATCGGCTACCAGTCGATACTGATCTACACTGTAATGGGTACATATACCTCAATGTCACTGTATTATTATGTGTGGGTACAGTGAGTTGGTCCATGGTTCGATCCCAAGTTGAGGTTGGATTTTTTAGACAACAAACGGCTCCGGGGTCGACCCAGCCTCATGAATTGGGTACCAGAGCAACTCTGGGAAGATTAAGGCAGCCGGCATGACGTTGATCACATGACCCCTAGTGTGCCGATGGTCAAGGAAATATGGGCCTAGCACCATATTCTCAATATGCCTCAATGGACGTGTAACGGGATCCTTTTTTCCTTTCACAATGAGTTAGTGGTCTTCTGAGTGGGTGGGTTGGTGATAGTAATAATGGGAATGTGTTCGTGTCTGTCTTATTTTGGGATATTGTCAGGCAATTCATCATGTTCTGTGTGCATTACATCAGATACAATTGATGATTTAAAAATCGTGAACAACATTTGTCAAAGTATCATTTCTGGTACAATATGATACATATAATGGACAGTAATACAAAGGTATGAATGTGCAAAAACGCAAAGTACTACATGTGAAATTAACATAGTCTTATTATCGTGGTATGTTGGGACACGTTATTTGGAACTAAGACAACAATGATATCATGCTCCAGCAGATGGGACTGAACATCAACCTGAAGAAGACAGAGGTCATGACACTCAATGTGAGCAACCCTGAGCCCATATCAGTAAGGAATCCACAACTGGAACAGACAGACGCCTTCACATACCTAGGATGCATAGTAACACCAGACGGCGGAGCAAGCAAAGACATCAACAACAGAATGAACAAAGCAAGAACAGGCTTTTTTAGTTTAAACAACATCTGGAAGTCCTCTCAGTACAGCACAAGCACAAAATTAGGATTATATCAGAGCTGTGCGCTTTCGTGCTTCTCTATGGTGTGGAGAGCTGGAGAGTTAAAGAGAAGGACATGTCGAAATAGCTGGCAGACGCTGGAGCTGGGTTGGCCATGTCCTCAGAAGAGACCCCGATGCCATCACAAGAACAGCTATGCTATGGACCCCTGAAGGAAAACGAAAGAGAGGCCGACCAAAAACAACTTGGCGGAGGACTGTGGAGGCTGAGATGCGAGGTATGAACCAGAGTTGGGGCACTGTACGAAGGATGGCCACCGACCGAGCAAGTTGGAATCAATTTGGTGTTGCCCTACAAGACGCCACCAGGCGTTATGGCCACTGACTGCTTTGACGGTCGGCGGCTAAGGATCATAGAAGAAGAAGAAGATATCATGCCACACACTATGCAAAAAACACCCATTCAGACGTTATCAATTTTTCATTTTTGCAAAACAAATATTATATCATTAAATTTGGTATACATGAGTGTAGCAAAGGTTTTATGGGGAACGCGTATTATCAATGAATCAAGAACATTGTCACGGGTTACCTCCCCTTAACTCTGCAGTAGTGGTCCAACAGTGGCCAAAGCTCAAGAGTAACTAATGTGGGTCTTCAAATGTGTCTGCCTTCGCACAAGATTACTCTTGGCAGAGTTGAAGATAGAAGGATAATGATGCTTCTACCTTAAGGGAGTTTCTACACGATATTCAGAAAAGCGAGAACAATGCTGCATGAGGCTGAGCAAATGTTAACTCTAGTATCTGCCGTCAACTTTTGCGAAGGATAGGGTTATCTTATAATTCGTTAGCTCGTTCAAGCCCTCAGCTGAGTTAAGTCGGCGAAATTCCTCTTATTATTATTGTATAGCTCTTTTTAATTGTATTTAAGAAATGGTCTGAGACATACGGATGTAGTACATTCTAAATGATTAAATCAACTTTAGATATGTCTTTATACAAGTAACAAATTTAATAGTCAATTATGTTTTAACAGTTACAAAAATGAATAATTCATTAAAGAAAAGTTATCATCATTGGGTGATGTTATGGCGTCAAAAATTGGATAGTTCACTTGGCAGCAGTCATGTTTCTACTTAGCTGCCAATGAGTTTTTCTATTCTGCTCCAGCTGATGTTTGGTTATGTGTAGATAGATGCCTCATTCACACTCGTCACTGGTCAAGTTTTAAAGTTGTAGCACGTCCCAATAAGTGTCTTGGAGTAACTAACAAGCTGGTCCTGCGTCTCTAAGACCCGTTTGATGATGGTGTCCAGCGTCGACTTCAAGCCATTTATACCCTCACGTGTTCCAGAGGTAGTACCCTCAGCTGGTACCACCAAGCCAATCTTTAGGCTCACAGACTGCTGGCTCAGTGAAATAGTTTAAGGCAGCTTGACTATGTCTCTAACACGTTGTCTAGGGTGTTGTTATTTTAGCAATAAGTTCCAACTTTGACTTTGTGTTACAGTTTCCTTAGATTCCGGTTTTCCGTGTTAAAATGGTAGAGTTTTCTTGGGCTCTAAGTCCTCAAGATGCTCAAACAAGGTCCGGTCTGGTAAATTAAATCTGCTGCCATTCGTAAATCTGGCAAGGTCTTGTTGTCTTCTTGGCACGAGGTGAATTTTCACAGTGTTCTAAACTAACTAAAGTGTCAGGTTATGTTGCTTTTCTCTCCCCCCGCAGTACTTTGTTACGATTTAGGTAGGATCGAATCAGGAATTTTGTTTTTCCTATGTTTCGAATGCCCTCCAATCGTTTCAAAACTTGTGTGTTTTGGTGGGGTAATTCAATATATTTTTACTAGGAAATTTATGTGCGTTAATCCAAACGTCATATCTTCCAAATAAAGAAGGGAGATTTCCGTACTATTCTCGTCAGTGATTACAAATATTTTGTTACTTTTATCTCAAGTAATATGTTCATAATGAGTCGTACAGGAAGCGATTATGTCATGTCGAGTCTGCCAAATGCTTGCCAGCAGGTCGATAATTTATCAACTGGCATTCCCAAGAAAACACAATTCGTCGTATTACCATCTGGACGAGAAAGTCACACTCACCTTCTTCTTCTTCTTCTTCTTCTTCCATCCTTAGCCACCAACCGGCAAAGCAGTATGTGGCCAGTACGCCTAGTGGCGTCTTAGGGCAACAACAAATTGATCAATCTATCGCTATTTCCACCACGCCTAGTGGCGTCTTTGTGGAACAGAAACAGACCAAACAATCTATCGTTGTTTCCGTAATCAGATTGGTTGGCAAGCAGGTGATCAGCCCACTGTGCACACTCACCTTATCAGCGATTAAACAAATTCGCTAGGCGATTTTTCGTGTGAAACAGGCGGTCTGGTATACGAGAATATTTATCACAGGATTGTCGATTAATGTTGCATCATCCGCCTACTCTTAACAAGGTCAAGCGGGCAAACAAACATGACGACTTATTACTGTACGATGATATGAAAATGTAAAATGTCTGCTTGACAGCAGAGAAAGAAAATGTGCCGACCACTGAAAATTACACGTAATCAGTACTCACAACAAATGTAATAGACTACTGCCGGAGAGGACAAGAGATCTTCCCACAAGTTTGTGACAAACATCTTAAAATACACAATACGTTTTCCTGTCAGCGTCTTCAGACAAAGACAGCGCTCTATCAGCAGTATGACAAGTAAAATATGTCTTCATTGTACAATGGAGTTTTACTGGAATGATAGCCATAGCTAAATAATTCAAGGATATGCAGGGTACACATACCTGTAGAGTGGTATTTTTAATGTTGTGTGATGATATAACTTCTGTTGCCAAGGGCAGGTAGCGCTGGCACTTAAAGTTTGGTGTAGACTTAGGACTGGCGTACATGTGTAAAATAGTTGCACAGTCATACAGGTACAGTTCCAACAGGAACGCCACACCAAATCACGACGTATGGAGTCAATGATTCTTGTAACAGCTGATGACGTTTTCTGGCATTATTTATTGTGGACGCCACAGTGACAAAATGGATACGCAAATATGTAGGTACATCAGACAGTCATTATCACAGCAACAGTCAATACAGCAATGGACGGTAGACGGCATTATAACAATGATGAGTCATATGCATTTTATACTTCAAAGTGCTGTAAATGTAGTCAGGTGGAAACCTCCATCCTTTTCTATAACAGCCCGGAGATAACCAGATGTATGAGATCAGTTCACTCTCCTTAATCTGACTTCAGCAAGACAGGCACGTCTGCTGAAGTATAAATAATGTCCTCAAAGAGAATCCTCTAGATAACAAAAGGTTTCAAACCTTGTTCATGTAGCAAAGGGCAAGTAATGGTCCTTGGGACATGCATCAACCGATGCGGTACAATGCAGCAACATGTGAGCTGAGAAAACATCTCGTGATGACGACTTTCGAAGACAGGTTATGAATCAAATGTCGCTCACGACCAGAAATCGATAAAGTTAATGAAAAGTTAATTTACCTTGCCTTCAGGAAATACACAGAAATACTACGCCTCCCGGCGTGGAAATACACTAGAGGTATCATCTCGAATAAACGAAATATCCATTAAGAGGACTTCACATTCCTGACAGGACAAAAAAATAGCCGAGACCCTCTCACTGAGGCGTCTTGCTAGCTCTGCAAATCTGCGCTCACTGACTGCTGGGCGGAAATCGATCGACAAAGACCCAGACTCAGACATGCGCAGTCCAGCGCAAACCGACCACAGTTCACATATCTTAAGACGCAAGGACCTTCACAAAGAACCAGCTTAAGAATGATTACCTTATAAGGATAACCCAACAGGTTGCCAACCGCTTTCTGAGAAAAGCGGCCTAGCAAGACCATACATGGACACGATTCAGGAACGCATAACAAACTTAACTGCGTTCGATACCAACGCGAGGGGACAACTGCTTACAATGAAAAGTGAATATAAATTTCATAAGATTGTTTCCCTTTCATTACAAAATATATATTGTAATGCAAGACGATGTTGCGAGAATTTCACACGCAACATATCACCACCACCTCCCGATAAAAAAAAATGTGGAACATATTTTTTTTTTTTAAATATCCAAGAGCATGCGATAAGCGGCTCAAAACGCACGAATTATGCGCGGATAATTAATTAAATTGCCTAACATGAGGCTAAATATAGAGTGTCTGGTGAGGATATACCTCAACAGAAAAATAAATATGTCTCAAAAAATATTCACATCAGGGAGGTGTCACCAACACACATCACACTAGCATGTAAACACAATATACGTATGCTAGTTTACTATAGTCATCATTAAATAGCATACTCTAATATTGTCTTAAAAAATGGATGTACAAATCTGATAGAAAAATTTAAATAGTACATTAATGAAATTAAAGTAAATGACGATCCAGGACACATCCTCTGACGTTCCGAGGGTAAGTACACAATCTAGAGCTCGTCATGCTTGATAATAGTAAGGTAAGTCCTCAGCTCATCAATGACATTCTGAGAAAGTACAAGCAATATAACGCTAATTAACAACTAATATGCTTCACAAGGTACAATACCTTATTAATAATTGTGGCTGTTTAGTAAACTTACGGCCCTTATATTAACTACTCAGTCTTCCTCTATCATCTTAAAAAACGAAACAGAAGAAGATGATAACAAAGCACGATAGTGTATGTACATATAAAGTGAGTACAGATGTGCTAATCTATTGTAGTAATATAGGTGTGTTATGACTCTGTAATATATAGAAATATAGGACCGAAGTATTAGTTGGAGTCATGTGGGCATCTAGACAAAATGTCAGCCATCACATTATCCGCACCACGGATAGCTCGTACCGTGAAGTGAAAAGGTTGAAGAGCAATAGCATATCGAGTGGATCTCAAACTCTTCAAATTCTTAGTCTGAATAGCTGTAAGAGCTTTCTGATCAGTCTCTAGAATGAAATGTGCGCCCAGGAGGAATCTTTGTAGTTTGAGAATTGACCAAACCATAGCTAACAACTCACGGTCTAAAACCGAGTAGTTCCTCTCTGCCGCATTTAGTTTTCTAGAAATGTACATAACAGGATGCAGAGTATTTGCATATTCTTGCATAAGTGCTGCTCCAATCCCAGTGGATGAAGCATCACTCCGAAGAACAAAAGTCCTATCAAGAGTAGGTAATCTTAGGATGGGAGGAGAAGAAAATATATTCTTGATTTGGTCAAGTGAAGATTGGCATTCTTCAGACCAACGGACCAGATTAGGCGAACCTTTCTTCAACAATGTTGAGAGAGGTGCCATGATCGAAGATAAATTTGGAATAAATCTCCCATAAAATTGAATTAAACCTAAGAGACTCCTAACTTGTTTCTTCGTTTTAGGAACAGAGATGTTAGTATTTTGGAAGTATTGTGGTCTTCTGTCTTCAAGAGACCATGACCAACACGATGACCCAGGAAAGAGATTTCACCAAAACCAACAAAAGCTTTTGAAGGTTTTGCTGTCAAACTATTCTCACGTAGAGTGGACAGTAAGTCATATAAACCTAAATAGTGATCTTCCCAGGTATCACTGAAGAGACAGATATCATCTAAGTATGCGATGACATCTGAACGATGTGAAAGAATTCGACGCATCATGCGAACGAAAGTAGCAGGGGCGTTCATAAGACCGAAAGGCATAACATTCCATTGAAATAGACCCCTAGGTGTAGAGAAAGCAGTAAGAGGTTTGGCATGCTCTGCTAAAGGCACTTGCCAATAACCTTTAGACAAGTCAAGTTTAGTGAAGAATCTAGAATTAGAAAGTCTAATCAGTAGATCTTCTAACAAAGGCATCGGTTCAGCATCGAACTTTGTGACCTGATTCAATTTGCGATAATCAACGCAAATTCGTATGTTCTTATCTTTCTTCCGGACAATAACCATGGAAGAAGAATATGGTGAAGTCGATGGTTCAATTATATTTAATTGAATCATTTCATCCAATTCCTTTTCCACTTGCGACTGAAAGTGTATAGGATAGGATAAGGCCTAACCCTAATTGGATTATTGTCGGTAAGAATTATGTCATGTTCTATGACATCTGTGTGTCCAGGAATGTCAGTGAGAACATCCTGAAATGTTTGTAACATCGACAAGTCTCGTCGATGTTCGTCACCAGAAAGATTAGGAGAAACAGAAACGTTTTTCCAAGATTCCGTGGAATGTAATGGAACCACTGGAAGGGGAAGATTGACATCAGAGAAAGTAGATTCCTCATCCTGTATGACAGACAGGGATGAATAATGACCATGAGGTGCAGGAGAATCATCCGTTGCCTGGAAAATAGGCAGCAAATAGTCCGGACGTTCGTGAAATTCCGAAAGCATGTTTATGTGGAAAGTTTTATGCTTTCCATCAATATCGACCACATAGTCAACATCGGAAATCCGAGAGACTATTGCATACGGACCTTTCCATGCAATAAGAAGTCTATTTTCCCTACTGGGGAGTAGGACGAATGCTTTGTCACCTGGACAAAGTTGTCGTAGACATCTATTCTTGTTAGCAAACTGCCTTGCCTTCTCTTTAGCAATTTCTGATGAAGCAGTTGCTAGCTTTCATGCCTCAATGATCTTTTGTCTAAGAGCAATGACATACTCATATGAGGATTGAGTTTCATCGCTAATATCATCGGCAGTGATGAGATCGTGTAATAAAGACATAGGGCCGCGTGGACGCGCGCCAAAGACAAGTTCGAAGGGAGAAAATCCTGTGTGTTCATTAGGGACTTCTCTATAGGCAAAGAGAGCCGCGGGTAAAACCCTGTCCCAATCTTGAGGATGATCTTCAGTTATCTTACCAAGCAAAGTCTTGAGCGTTCTATTCAGACGCTCAACTAACCCATTAGACATAGGATGGTAGATACTACTGAGAGATCGTTCAATATGTAAGGTAGACATTACCTGTGACATAGTGTCAGATATGAGTTGAGTGCCATGGTCTGACAATATTTCTCTGGGGAACCCCAAGCGAGAAAATATCAACCAAAGAGCATCTGCGATATCTGTAGTAGATATGCTCTTAAGAGGAATAGCCTCTGGCCAACGTGTGCACATATCGACACATGTAAGGATAAACTGATGTCCTCTGGCCGACTTGACCTTAAAAGGGCCAATAATATCTATGGCCATTTTCTGAAACGGCCGAATAGGAATGTCAGCAGCCTGGATAGGCGCAGCATGTCGTGGTCCTCTAGATTTAACCTCCTGACATACCTTGCATGATCGGCAGTAAATACGAATGTCCTTATTGACAAAAGGCCAAAAGAAAGCCGCAAGGACTCTCGACTTCGTACGGGAAAAACCCATATGTCCAGCACATTGCGAGTCATGAGCATGTTGTAATATTTGCACTCTCATGCTCTTGGGAACAAGAATTTGCGAATGTGCCGACGTAGTCGAATCTTGTACCATACGTACAAGTACGCCGTTTCTCATTGCAATCCAAGATTTTCTATTTGTATCCTGATTCGGATCACCTTTCTTCGCAAGAATGAAGAATTTTTTTAAAGAAGGATCTTCTTCTTGCAATTTTATGAAAGAGTCACGAGTGATTACTAAGTGACTATCTTGGCTATCAACTTCATTATCACTATTCAGTGAAGTTTCGGGTGTTTGTAGAGCTTGTGCTCTTGTAACCACTGCATTTGTAGCTTGCATGTTATTATCTTCCCAAGCAGCAATCTGCTGTGGGGTACACTCCCTAACTCCGTGAATACGACCAATAATAAGGTCCGCAATAGGATTAGGTAAGAGACAAGCATGCACATCTCCAGTAAAGAAAGGAGTGGCAATGCGAATTACAGCAGTAGGATATTTTTCTAGAGTGCCGCCAAATGTGACACATTTAATAACCTTTCCTGTAGCACAAGATGGATCTACAAGCGATTGTCTAACACCAATAGTGGTGCATCCGGAATCGAAAAGTAGTGAGACCGGAGTATCATTAACAAGACCCTTATGTAGGATTAAAGAACCCCTCCCGTCATGCGCAACAGCAGCAGGAAGAGCGGGAAGTGGGTGACCACAACTCAAAGTAGTTATGGTACCCGGTTCGAATAAAGTACTGCATTGGGGGCATTTGTTTGCTCTCTCAAAGTCAAAAGCAGAACCAGTGACAGCGTCAAAGTTTTTATTATCAACAACATGATTACAGGCTCCCTCAGTTTCCTGTTGTACAGAATTAGCCTGCTGATATCTCTTTTTTTTGTGTTGAGACCTACCGCGACTATTATTACCTCTGAAGTTATCAGAGTTATTATTATCTCTGAAGTTATTGTTGTCTCTATTGTAATTGTTATCCTGGTTCGAATTCCAGTTTCCACGATTACTATCATGTCCACATTGATGCGAACATCTATTTGTTTGGTTTTGAGGTCTTCGGGAGGAATAACCTCTATTACCATATCCTCTTTTGAAATGCCTATAATTATTAGGGTGATAGTAACGAGCACTATCAGGTTGTCTCCAATTCTTCGAAGAAGAATCACCATGAAATTGATTTCCATGATTTTGAAAGTAATTACCGTTACTCTTTCTATCAAAATTTTGTTGGGCTCTACGAGCAAAGTTTTGGACATACGGAGCTGCCGAAGCAACCGGTAAACCTTCTTTCACCTTAGAGTTACCAATGGTTATGTGTGGGTGCGCAGTTACATACTGGCAACAGAAATCTTCCATTTCTTTTATTGTTTTAGGTTTACGTTCATGAAGGAAAGCAAGGAAAGACTCATTGACAGACGACATGACTTTGTCTCTAAGTATCAAGTCCATAAGTGCTTCATAAGTTTTTTCCGTCTTAGATAGTTCAACCCATCGTGAGAAAGTAATGCGTATTCTTGCAATAAACTCGGAGAATTCAACTCCATTTTCAGGTAACATGTTTTTTAAATTGTAGACGATAGCCGTCTTCGTTAAGCTGATATTTCTTTAACAAAGCGGCCCTGACAACCTCATAATTGTTCTTGTCAGGTTCATCCACCATATTTAACATACTTAGAGCTTTACCTGTCAGTATCCCTGATAACTGATAAACATATTTTGCTTTGTCTATGTTATGAGCTTTACATGCTTGTTCAAATCTGTCCAGATAGAACATTATATCATCATTGGAAGGACTAAATGTTGGTAACTTAATCTTAAAAGTATCATTATTAGCCTTATCAGAAGATGAACCCTTGTTTGCATCATTAGCATTACTCATGCTCGTCAATTTCAACTTCTCCAACTCTAAAGCTAAGAGTTTTTCTTCATGTTCCATTTTTGCTTTCCTGTCATCAGACTCTCTCTGTAATCTTCTTTCCTCAGCCTGAGCCTGCATTTCTTGTCTTTTATTCTCATCTTCTTTTTGAAGTCTCTTATTTTCAGCCTCTTTTTCAAGTCTTTTATTTTCAGCCTCTTTTTCAAGTCTTTTATTTTCAGCTTCTAGTTGTAGCTGGAGTTTTCTTTCCTCAGCTTCTGATTCCCTTTTTTGTTTTTCCATTTCCATTTGGAATCTTTTTTCATCCACCTGCATCTGCAGTTTCTTTTGTTCAGCTTCCATTGCTTTATCATATCGAGCAGTTGCAAATTCTTCTAACTTATCACCAGTCTTCCCAAGCAATTTACCCTGCTCAATAAAGTGCTCAAATGTAGACATGATGAGTAATAATATGAGTTCAAAAACCTGAAATAATTAACTAATTTATTTCAAACCTAAGTGTAACAAGTCTTAATTAAGCACTTGTATATTCACATCACATTATATTATCCCAGTCTCTGTGGGAAAACAAGTCTCCAATCAAAGAACTTGTATATGAAATGTCAACAATCAATTCTTGATCATAAGTGCACTTCTCATTCAATAGTGCACGACACTATTCATCATTCATTTATCATCAGTGTAGTAGTAACAGTGCATTAACATAGCCCATAACTAATTACTATAACTGTAAACAATGACTATGTAAACACAAGCAGAATGTAAACATTGAAAATGTAAACAATGTAAACAATAACAATGTAAACAATAACAAAGATCAGCAACAATACAAAAACATTCGCAGAAATCAACTAAAAATAAAGCGGAAATTAAAGAAATATCACAAAAAATGTGACGATATCTGCGATAGAATTAAACAAAATACATGACACTACAGTGTATAAACAAAAATGTTGTATGAAACTAAACTATAGTCAAGAGGAGGCTAACAAATACAAACAAATCAAAACAAAACTAAAGAATGCGAAAAAATAACGAAAACAATATTAACACATGTCATCACAACTAACATAAATAGCAACAGAAGTCGCTTGGCAAATTCCAGTATCGGAAATTTGCACACCCTACAGAAAACGCTCACGATAGACGACCTCTATGCCGTGGTATTATCTAAGGGAGACGCCACCCAACCGATAACCCGCAGAAACATAAACATATAAATATAAATATACAAAAAACATATAAACATATAACATGTAAACAAAAGAATGAGATGAAACACAGAAGACTCAGTAGAAGTATAAGGGCATAGTTCACAAACAAACAGGCCACTTAACTTATGGAATTCCAATCGTCAGTACAGCAGACAGGATGTAATCAGCATTCTGAGATCAAAGATCCAACGTTGATTGCCATCTGTACTTGCATCAAAACAGCTACGACGATGGTACTTGAGCTTCTGATATATAAAATGTAGTGTTGTTTCGGCACTTGACCTTCTGAATCCTATTGTAAATATGTTTGAATTTTTCGGTACTTGGCCTTCTGAGAACGAACTCGAAACAACCGGCACTTGACCTTCATACAACGACAGCAACTTGGAATCTTTGACAGCAGCAACTCGTATTATCCGGCAATATCATTAACAACGCCGGGTACTGTCAAATTTCTTGTTTATGGCAAAAAGTTACAATTCGACTTTTTCCGGGCAACGCCGAGTACTTTCATAATTCTGCACTTCTGTTGTTGTCTTGTAGAATGAAAAATCGCTGTATGTTGAATGAAGTGGGTAAGGGACCCCGAATCTGCTCACCAAATCAATGTTGAGACGTGGTGGGCTTATCGAATGCCTTTGGACTGGCCACCAATATGTAGCGTGGTATTTTTAATGTTGTGTGATGATATAACTTCTGTTGCCAAGGGCAGGTAGCGCTGGCACTTAAAGTTTGGTGTAGACTTAGGACTGGCGTACATGTGTAAAATAGTTGCACAGTCATACAGGTACAGTTCCAACAGGAACGCCACACCAAATCACGACGTATGGAGTCAATGATTCTTGTAACAGCTGATGACGTTTTTTTTTCTTCATTATTTATTGTGGACGCCACAGTGACAAAATGGATACGCAAATATGGTACAATGCAGCAACATGTGAGCTGAGAAAACATCTCGTGATGACGACTTTCGAAGACAGGTTATGAATCAAATTTCGCTCACGACCAGAAATCGATAAAGTTAATGAAAAGTTAATTTACCTTGCCTTCAGGAAATACACAGAAATACTACGCCTCCCGGCGTGGAAATACACTAGAGGTATCATCTCGAATAAACGAAATATCCATTAAGAGGACTTCACATTCCTGACAGGACAAAAAAATAGCTGAGACCCTCTCACTGAGGCGTCTTGCTAGCTCTGCAAATCTGCGCTCACTGACTGGTGGGCGGAAATCGATCGACCAAGACCCAGACTCAGACATGCGCAGTCCAGCGCAAACCGACCACAGTTCACATATCTTAAGACGCAAGGACCTTCACAAAGAACCAGCTTAAGAATGATTACCTTATAAGGATAACCCAACAGGTTGCCAACCGCTTTCTGAGAAAAGCGGCCTAGCAAGACCATACATGGACACGATTCAGGAACGCATAACAAACTTAACTGCGTTCGATACCAACGCGAGGGGACAACTGCTTACAATGAAAAGTGAATATAAATTTCATAAGATTGTTTCCCTTTCATTACAAAATATATATTGTAATGCAAGACGATGTTGCGAGAATTTCACACGCAACAATACCTCAATACAGTTTCCTTAATAAAGTCTCTCTTGTGCGATAAATCAAATAGCGGATACATAGCAGAAATCTGTGATATTACATCATTCAGTGCCACTGTATGAAGGTCAGTTCCGTCTAAAAGTCTTCTTATTAAATGTATTATCTCCTAATTAGTAGGAAGAGACGGCACAGTTGTGGCGATGTGCTCGCTTTCAGACATGTTAGGTGCAGAATGTGTCTGTGAGCAGCCGTTCTCCTTGCCTTTGCCTTCCATCGCGGACATGCTGTTATTGTTAGTCGTGTTGTGATCTATGTCCGTGGTGTTCCTACGTGTTCTATTCCGACGTGTGTTTGCTATAACGACTGAATGGTGGGAGGTAGTCATTTATTGTTTTGGAGCAACTTCTCCTGGCAGGGTGTGGAACTGTCGCAGATATAGTTGATTGTGCACTCCAATTGACATTGAATGAGAATCCAATTGTCGCATAAAGAGTTTATTATAGTAAGGAAGATGTTTAGAAAGCACATAGACCTTTAGACACTAGTTTTCACAGAGGTGAGCTAGTGTTGAGGGAAAGAGTTAACAGAAGGGCACAGGTTGGTGTCAGTGATTCTCTCACCTTTTAGACTACCAACTCTTGTATTTTTCTGGCGACGACTAACTCTTTCTTACTCAAATCTTTTTTGAAGATGAACTAATAGTAACAAGTAATACAAAGAGGGTTGAGAATGTTTTTCTGAACAGAACATACAATCTACTAAGTCAAACTCAGAATGATGGTGAGTTACCGAATGTACATAATTACTTTAATTACAGTAGAACTATAAAATCAATGTTGACATGTACTTTGAAAAAAAGAAATACTAGGAAATTTAGAACTGTCAGTGTCTTTGGTTCAGATAAGAAGTAAGAGGCTATTTTCCTCACTGACGAAAGTTTATTCCTACGGCTATTTCGTGGAAAAGTGAATCCTGATTTTGGTCTGGGTTTTAAGTAGACTTATCTGCTTCAGTCCAAGAGATGACTAGGCTTTCCGTTAACCTGGTTGTGAAGTTGCGTTATGAAGTTCAGGTGCTGACGATGTGTTGACTGCTTAAATCGGTAGACTGCTCAGGGTTGCTGACTAGTGATATCACCGCTAGGTTTGAGACGTAAGCATTAGTTCTCTCTGTAGCATAGAGCAACTAGGCGGTTTACTCGCAACAATTGACAGCAATCAAAATCCAGAAACTGGCTAGGATTCTGCAACTGGCTGTGGAAGACAATACAGGCAATCAATCTTCTGTTTGTTTTTACAGATATATTAACTACAGCCACTCCGGACATTTCGTCTCAGAATGGTGCCTAATAACATATTTACCTGAAACCATAACAGTCAGTCTTCCTTAAAAGCGACTGTCCGTTTGTTTACAAATTCCTGTCTAGCAGTAGTCTCACACTGGTCGGGTCAGTAAGGTCAACCTTTGTTATAAGCAGACGCCTTGCCGTGTGCGTCCATGCGTGACTGCATTGGAGGAATGCTATTTCATTCACTCGTTCCTTGAACAACATGGTTCTTCTCTCGTTCACAACAGCTTCCTTCATCACTTTCCTAATACAATTAGCTTGTAGTACTTTCTCATATCAGCCAGTACTTACATCATTATAATGCATCAATAACATTCATAATACATAAATGCAAAATAGCTATCAATCAAATGTAAAGAAATAAAACCACAATATTTAGTATTTCACACTTTACATCCATTAACTAATCCCTTGATATTAGAGTTAGCTAATTAAGCGAATACTGAGAGTTTGCTTACCGCTCAGGACTTTATCCGCAGCTTAAGAAATAGAACTTTAGTAGCGTTTACTCTCAATCAATCACATATACTTGTAGGTATGAGGTAAGTTGAGGCTTCTCTTCTATAACTTCTAAGCGTGCGTTGTCTTCCGCGGTTAATCAGCAAGTGATCTTAAAAACTCAGCATTCGTTCGCATGAAGTTAAAATATTTCCTGATTCCCACGCCAAGAGTTAATTATGTCCCGTCTCATGCTAAGACACGTAAAAGATTTATCGTGCCGGTCTCCAGTTGACCACTGCACACGGAAATATAATACTCTGGGAACCACTGGTTTCGACCAAGCTAATAAATCGTATAGACATCTTTAAAGAAATGCTTTTAAGAGCCTTTGAAGAAGAAGATAGAATTTTTTGGATCGAATGACAGGACTATTAGCGAGGACTCAAAAAAAAACAGCTAAAGAAACGAACAGAGGTGCAAATATTTCCGTAGAGAACACAGACAAATGTGAAGGAAAAGAAAAGTAAGGAATTTTAACATAATCTAGACAAAATCTTCGAGCACTCTGTGACAGAAACGAGCCCCCAGTTTGTCGCAGATATATTTGATGGCGCCCTCTAATTGACGTTGAATGCGAATCCACTTGTCGCATAAAGAGTTTTGTATAGTAAGGAAGATGTGTAGAAAGTGCACTATCTGTTGTGAGTTCACTGCGCTTTGTCTGCCATTGTTCCGTGGCCCGCTTGAATGGGCGTGCAAACCATCCTTTGTCACGGTAACAACGAAATTCTTGCTTGTGTCTCTTCCCTAAGAAATAGGAACTTCTCATGTATCTCCTTAAGTCTGCTGCTATGTTTGACCTGCTCAGACAGTTAATGTTCCCTGTCTTTCTTTCTGGATTGAAAGATGTCCATGCACTACGTGGATTAAATCTCACAAAAGTTAAGTTTCCTAAACATCCCAAAGTTTCAGATAACTTGTTCCTTGACAAATCACACCAAGATTGAGGGTAACTGGCGTTCAGGTATGAACGAGGCAGTTTTTCGTGGGTGAAAGTCAAATTTATAGCTGTGAGCACAGGTGGTTTAATGCGGGTGTCAGTCAATTTTCTGTCCATCCGGTGGTCATTCCCATTATCCATTCTTTTCTCACCCATAGGCGTATCTTGTATCTCAGTCTCGGCTGAATGGTTTTCAGCCTGGGCTTTTCCTATCACTGTTGTGATATTGTCAAGCAAAATTTTGTTTGGATCTTTCAATGACCCTGACGTATCTCCACTCATTTGAAAATACTCATCTCCTTCTGTAAAACTAATCGTCTCCTTGAGATTAGGGAAACTGTTATAGAATGGCTTCTCAGCAGAAGTATGAACTCTCTCATTTTCATCCGTGTTGTTATGTTCCCGTGGTCCATTGTTTCCTCCTGGGTTTAGGGGAACATGTGCTCTGAGTACTAAAGTTGCGCTTCCTGGGGAGCGGGGGGTGCTTCCTCTTGAAATAATGGTTCATCTGACCTGGGAGTGGGGCGCTGGGATTGCGTGGCCTCACGACTAACCAAGGGATTCAACGCTCCTGGCGAGTTTTGAGTTTCCAGTGGCGGCGTCTTCAACTTAAGGTTAAGATGAGCTTCCAGCTCTTCCCTCTCATATGCTGCTTCACTGCTTATGGCCTCTTCTTTCCACTTGGCTTCCTTCTCGTTCCAGTCGCGAGTCCATTTTTCATCACTCTCTATCATTTCCATCTCTGTTCTCGTGAAAAGTTCTGCCTGTTCTAAGACATGTTTCGCAATTAACTTTCTAGAGTAACACCTCTTTCCTCACCTTCCAAATACTAAGAGTTCACTTATCCATGTATCTAAACATCTTATAATTTTTATGGAATCGTTCACTTTGTGATCTTTCAAAAATTGGATAATTTGAGCTTTAAGTTCATCTACTACTGCGTTCATTTTAGATCGCTGGGTGAGTAAAATCAATCTCTCAGTATACGCTGCACCTAGTTCTCCAGTTTTATTACTAATAAATTCTATGAAAGTATTGTAATAATAAACCACATGATCAATTTACAGAAGCCTCGAGGTAACCTTTACTATTATAATCTAATATACTGACGTCTGCGGAATGTATCCCTTTACACAACGATGCTATTAGTATAATTGATATTTTAATAACCATACTTATTTCTGCTGAGGTAAAACAATTAAGGTATTATTAAACTTGAGACCAGACTCAAGTTTAATAATAAATTCTACTGATTTACATTTTCTAACCCTGTGTATACTCTTATTTCTTCTGAAGTAAGGTATTACAATTGCAGCCAGTCTTTCACACACCCTCAATAAGCTTGTACACTTAGTTATATCTTTTAGCCACTAATTAACTTAATGAACTTAATTAATCTAAGTAACTTAATTAATTAAATAATTAATTAATTAATTCCCGGACCATTCAGATATCACTTTCCTTATTCCCTACTGTGTAATTCCACAATTCTGTTCAGAAAAATAAAAGGTTTTGTTAACGGAGTTCGTTGTCTAGGGATATATAATTAGATTCTACTCCAAGAGTCATTTATAGACTACTAGTTAAAGATTCAACAATTCTTCTGCAGAATAGGTCACCAAAGTAAGATCCCGGACGAGCGCCCCCCAGTTTTGTCGCCAGATATAAGTTGATTTGTGCACTCCAATTGACGATTGATGAGAATCCAATTGTCGCATAAAGAGTTTATTATAGTAAGGAGATGTGTAGAAAGCACATAGACCTTTTAGACACACTAGTTTTCACAGAGGTGAGCTAGTGTTTTTGAGGGGAAAGAGTTTAACAGAAGGGCACAGGTGGTGTCAAGTGATTCTCTCACTTTTTAGACTACCAACTCTTGTATTTTTCTGGCGACGACTAACTCTTTCTTACTCAAATCTTTTTAAAGATGAACTAATAGTAACAAGTAATACAAGGAGGGTTGAGAATGTTTTTCTGAACAGAACATACAAATCTACTAAGTCAAACTCAGAATGATGGTGAGTTACAGAATGTACATAATTACTTTAATACAGTAGAACTATAAAATCAGATGTTGACATGTACTTTGAAAAAAAGAAATACTAGGAAAATTTAGAACTGTCAGTGTCTTTGGTTCATGATAACGAGAAGTAAGAGTACCTATTTCCTCACTGACGAAAGTTTTTATTCCTACGGCTATTTCTGGAAAAGTGAATCCTGATTTTGGTCTGGGTTTTAAGTAGACTTATCTTGGACTTCTCCTGAGTCCAAGTAGGTAGATTACGCACTAGGCTTTGGGGCTACAGTCCGTTAACCTGGTTGTGAAGTTGCGTTATGAAGTTCAGGTTGCTGACGATGTGGTTGACTGCTTAAATCGTGTAGACTGCTCAGGGTTGCTGACTAGTGATATCACCGCTAGGTGTTTGAGACGTAAGCATTAGTTCTCTCTGTAGCATAGAGCAACTAGGCGTTGTTTACTCGCAACAATTGACAACAAATCAAAATCCAGAAACTGGCTAGGATTCTCTGGGCAACACTGCTGTGGAAGACAATACAGGCATATCACAATCTTTCTGATTGTGTTCTTACAGTATCTATTAAACTTACAGCCCTTCGGGGACTTTATATTTTTATATCTATCGATGTTAGATTAACAAACTACAATCCATTATCAACCACACCACAAACCCAATTAACTCAAAATAATACCTCTCCTAAATTATTATTATCATATCTGATACAGAGCTCTCCAACGTTACACATTAACTCATCTATGAAATAAAACAAATCAACTACATTATAGCGTCAGTTTTTTATTGACTTACTTTCTATTCTATACTGATACACTAGTATAGTTGTAGTTAACTCATCAATCAGGTACTGTTGCAACAATCATATATAATTGACCTTGATCTAGACATCGCTTACATATCTCTTACTCTTTTCCTTTTTCAATAAATCTTGTATATCGCCTCAGGATCTAAATGTTCTTTTACTATCAGATAAAATTGTATTAATTTTCCACGATAAAGTGAGTCAGATTATACAACGCTATAAATTCACTTTAATGTTACATCCTCAACATATAATACATGACAACACTATTACATCCCACCGCATGTACCAAAAACCTTTCAAAAACACTCCCATACACAACACAATATCTGATAGTACATCCACAACTTGTATAACATTAATAGTTTCTTGAGACCGACATAGTAGATCAGATACAATCTTTCCTTAATCCTGCATCCAAGTATATTTCTATATCATTCTCTTCTCTCTCACAATACACACACTTTCATTTACACAAATTTTTCTCAAGATACACACATAATCACCTTTCAAATATGTTTCACAGCGCTCACACTATCAATCATCAACCTGTGTCCACAAATCACGATCTTACTAATCTCCTCAAGCACCTCCTCTACAATTCCATTGAATATAAGTATTATCCTTCTCAGCTATAGATATAAACATCCTTAATAAACTGAGATCTTTACAAGATTACCAGAATGTAAAATTTTAATATCTCTATTTCAATCATGCATGCTATATAGGAAATGTCAATTACCTTATACAGTGTTACACTAGATATTCCTCTTCAATCTAATATAACTATCTAATACACAAATAATTTACTTCCTGTCTCTCAATCGCGCAATGTACTCCAATAAGGAGATATTTAGTCTCTGTTTTTGGAACTGTGTGTGATAAGTGTGAATTACTGAGGTCGCAATCCAATATTTCTCTCTAATAGTAAATGTGATTAGTTCAATCCGCGGTTATATTCAATAGTATTCGTGTAGATCTTATTGCTCCGATAACTAGAGACATCGACTTTCTAGTTGATAATTATCATATATGAAATAGAGCTCTAATTCCTTTTCTCTCTCTATGGTATGATAAGATGAGAATAATTACGCAGAGGTTCTGTGTGTGACATTCTCGCTATCTCAATTTTACTACTCGTAGTACACTGTTCAGAGAAATTCTCGTGCCGTTAGTCTGCGAAGTTGACCATTGTTGCTAAACGTTATAGTATGTATTCGTATGACATATATTAATGTGTATGTGCCATCTTAGTGTAGTAGATAAAGCCTAAGTTAACCTATATTCTTGTGTGTTCTCACCATGTACATTCGCTGCAATGTGCTATATAAATGCACTTTGTAATACATGAATGAGTGAGTGTGTGTTAGAGAGAAATAACTAAAGTATCTTTTTGGATCGAGTGAACTAGGACTATAGTCGAGTGTATCTCGAAGACATTACTAATAGACGATGGCTTGTGTGTGTGTGTTAATGTTGAGTTGCAAATCGAGGCTTTCACTGTTATATTTGAATACAGAATACTATGTAGGAGATGAGAGAGAGAGAGATTAGATATAGAGTATGAGTTAACGAATTGTAATTTTAGCGATTGACCTCTATAGAAGAAATAAGCTCGGCTAGATAATAATTGACCATAGAGAGATGGAATATTACTCTGTGGTTGGAGGCAATGACGTGATGAGAAAGATTCTTGTTAAGGATCTGTAATGTTTGTGGATAGATGTGTACTCTGACATGTGTCTAGATGCTCTGTGATCCTGGGATGAGGAGTCACTAGGGGAAAGTCCATAAAGTGATTCGCGCAGCGCGTCAGTTCAATGAGTTTCACTCATCTCAGACACTGAAACTTCAGAATGGTGGATGTGGGAACATTATTGAACTTACCTTACTGAAAATGAGAGTGAGACGATCACACCTCGAGAGAGCTTATACTAGTTCTCAGGTAACTAACACCAACACGTCTCAATCGTAGTAACGCTATAATATGTACTTAATTTCGTACTTGATAGAGCTGAGCATACTATAATTCCTACAACAAGCTCACATGTCAACAAATTATAACTTGAGGGGCACGAAATTAATACACGCCGGGCTCGAACTGACCAGAAGACATAATAAATCGAGGTCAACTCAGGGCAACCTTCTGTATTGGCGCGCTTATCCGTCGCGCGAATTATAACAGGCGTGCCTCGTATATGGTACTCGATGCGTAATCCGGTTGGGTCTGGTTTGAGACTTTTTGTTGGAACTGCGTACTCCGTTTAATAACACAATAAGATAATTTCAATTAAGCTGGCGATGATGTGTTGATGGACATGCTGGATGCCACTAAGCTCTGACTTGTACTAAATAGGCGAGTAGGAAAACACTACTGCACAATACTTGACATCAGGCTGAGACGTTGACTCTACTCTGCCTTGATGAGTATTCACGTAATTCTCCCCCCCCCCCCCCCCTTTAGTGAGGAGGTTAAGTGAAATATAGTTGATATGAACTTGATGACACTCGTCGTGTTATCTGCTTACTGGAAAGCCGTTTAGCAGAAGGGAGAATGGCGCATTACCTCCGTTGCGTACGTGTAGTCCTTTGCTTTAACAGTGGGGGATAACCTGGAGCTAGGATCAAACACACAGCCATTACCTCAAGCAAAATGAAATCATAACTTTAATGTTATACTACAGTATTTGTTTTATTATTGATAGGCAAGTCTTTGTACTGTTTCTTTCAACATGGGTTGTCCTCCTGTTTCTGCCACCATATCAATTCTCAACATGCATCTTGCATAGGCTAATATAGTTGTGTGAGCGTTTGCTCTGACAGAAAAAAATGGACTCAATGTCCTCTTCATCCTCAACATATGGGTTATCCAACTGTGTAATTCCCGTTGAAAGGACGTACTATTTAGTTTACATCATTACATGAAGTTGCAGAAAATATAAGCACTAGATACATTACACAATTAACTGTATGCGCCCTGTGGGGTCGATACACAAAAGGGAAAAGTAATAACCTCCCAAAATGGAATACATACAAGTGCAATGTTTATGCTATTATGATACATTGTAACTTTACATAGTATATGATTCTTTCGCTGACCAGCGGTTAATTTTCTAGAGTGCCTTTAAGTTATATCTAAACTACACAATAACCATTCCATGGTTCCACACCCTGCCAGGAGAAGTTGCTCCAAAACAATAAATGACTATCTCCCACAATTCAGTCGTTATAGCAAACACACGTCACTAGTCAGATTTATATGAATATTTTACACAACTGTAGTTCTCCAGAAGTAATATCAGCTTAAGCTTACCCTTTAACCCTTTGTAAACACTAACAAAACTATGAGGCTTTTAACCAGATTAAGCATCTGTTAGCTTAGGTTGTAGGCTGCGCTACATTGGCGCTGAATAAATTACTGAGGAGTTACCTTAGAAAATAAATCCGCAAGTCACTGCTATCAGTTATATGTACACTAATAACTAAGCATATATGATGTGACTTTAATGTCAACTCACCCCGAGATATCAGTACCAAGATTTTTAGCGGCATGGTCGAATCTTATGCTCACAATTGCCTGTGTCTCATTCGGATTATCCTTGGTTCCAATTTGTTAACGAGTGTAAATACAGTAGTTTCTATCAGGCTATATAGTCCAAAAAGGAACGCTGACCTGGCCATCTGCGTTCGCGGGCTTTGTGCAGGTGTTAGGGCCACTCCGCTTTCTAGCGTAACCCCGAGTAACATAAACATTAGTCTAGAATCTACATCAGAGACACCAAAATTCCCTGTAATTCATAACGTTACAAAGCTTTCAAAGGGTTGACTCTCTGCGCCGCTAAACTTCAAGAGCCCCGTTATTAAGGCTGCCGCCCGTGCATCGGGTAGAGTGGTCAAAACACTATTACGTGTAAGTAACGTCTTTTGGGCTGGTGTACTACAAAAATGCACGCAGGTGTGTCTTACGCAATGTTATCGTACGCTGGATAAGTTCCGACCACTGAGGACTGAGCAATGAATTTTTAATGAGGGCCAGAAGCGAAATCAAAAGCCAGACACGCCTTGGGGTGGGGGGGGGGGGTCTAAGCGGAAAATAATAAGACAACGGCCACGATAGAAGAGTTAAAAAAGATCTACAGTTCCAATAGCCGACAGAAATATAAAAGTTTAAAGAGTAAGGCCAGGAGAGAGGCTGGCACGGATTGGAGAATTCAAATTTACTGTCAATTCGCGATAGTACTAGATCTCTTTATTTCATCAATATGTCAACGTGGCAACTTCGAAAATGGAAATATAGTAAAGCAGTCCCAACTGCTGCAGATTATAAGCGACATTTTTGCTCACCCATCCATGTGGTTTTGTTGCAAAAAGGCTCCACTCAGAAGTGGTTTATTTTAGCACTCCCATGACAATCCAACCACGAATTATGGTCTGATATCGGTAGGGGTAGTATCCCCGACTACCCTCATGTGCATAACATTCTGCATGACAAACACGACATCTTTTTACATATCATATACAGGTTCCTTCTGCCTGTCTTCCATGACATGTAAAGTCTCGCTTCTTCCGTCGTTTTGCCTGTCATGTATACAGACTCATTACTTCACAAATCTAACATTATAATTTCCGTCAAATTGTTTATTACAACAAGGTCTGGGCCGAAGCGATTACATATCTTTCCGTGCTCCAAAATTACATTTGTTATCTTCAACAAGATTGACATCTTCCGACACGTAATATACGAACTGAGAACTTATCTTGCAATACTATCTGTCCATTTATATTGGAACAATTGCTACAACATGGTGTGTGTACCTTACCAGACATAGAGTCTGAGATAACAATAGGAATATCGGTCAGTGTAGACTCTTACTCCGTCAGGAGCTGGCGGTAAGCGAAAAGTCAATGTGGCAAGTTTGCTGTGCACAAATAGAAGCCAATGTTGTTTCAAACATATGTCAAGTGATCAGGTAAAATTAAGGGAGTGGCAAAAGTTGATAAGAAAACATTGAACGATGCAAGCGAAAACAACATCAAGAAACGGGTGAGAAAAAGGAAAATGGAGGACACAGAAAAAAATTGAAAAGGATGGCACAGGAAAATATAACGATCTAAGATTCTTCTTCTTCTTTCTCCTTTGGTCCTTGATCGCTGACTGACAAAGGAATCAGTGGCCATAACGCCTAGTGACGTCTTGTAGGGCAGCAACAAACGGAGATGTAGGCATGAACCAGAGCTGGGGCACTAAACGAAGAATTGAAGATTGACTCGTCACAAACTGAAAGCGATATTGTCTTTGAAGTGAAATTAACTTTCGTTAAAATATTTAGTTTAAATTTTCACCGCCCTGTTGCTGGGATTAAAGGAAGCTGATTGTGCGGGCAGAGATAAAAGTAACAGATATTTGGGACTTATTCCAAATGCCAGATACTCTGAAACCTTACAACAAACATGATTTTATCAAGGTTAATCTTTAAGAGAGTTCAGTGTTTCTAAAGTAGATCCCCATAGCTGCTAGCTTGCCTACCGCTGACCTAAAGGCACCATTTAGTGTTCTAGCATCACTCCTAGTTCAGCAACGGCCTTCATTTTGTTTACGCCACGCTATTTTATCCCGTGACTCGTGTAGTTCCTGGGTGTTTCCGGTAAGGCAAAGAAAGAATAGTACTACCACACCCTCAGGCATGTCGTACAGGGCAACTGGCATGAGGTTGTGTATGAGGTTGTGTATGAGGTTGTGTATGAGGTTGTACATGAGGTTGTACATGAGGTTGTACATGAGGTTGTGCATGAGGTTGTGTATGAGGTTGTGCATGAGGTTGTACATGAGGTTGTACATGAGGTTGTGTACGAGGTTTTTACATGAGGTTGTGCATGAGGTTGTGTATGAGGTTGTGTATGAGGTTGTACATGAGGTTGTACATGAGGTTGTACATGAGGTTGTGCATGAGTTTGTGTATGAGGTTGTGTATGAGGTTGTGTACGAGGTTGTACATGAGGTTGTACATGAGGTTGTACATGACGTTGTGTATGAGGTTGTGTATGAGGTTGTACATGAGGTTGTGCATGAGGTTGTGCATGAGGTTGTGCATGAGGTTGTGTATGAGGTTGTGTATGAGGTTGTGCATGAGGTTGTGTATGCGGTTGTGTACGAGGTTGTGCATGAGGTTGCCAACCTCGTCAAGTAAAACTAATTGCTTCAGAAACCACTAAGAGGGTGAGGATGCTTTGTGCTGGCTTTCTGCAAGGAGGACCAACTGTAGTAGTTTATCCATGCTCTGTAAGGATCTAACAGGACAATTATGATAATTCTATTTTGTCCGGTCCAATCAAGTGTATTTCATATCTTCTTTACAGTTTCTTTTTTTTTTAAAGTATGTCTTCATTTTTGGGTTCTTTCCTTGTCAGTTTACCTTTGGACGTCCACAACAAGAACAGTAACAGATGTTGGTAGTCATTGTATCAATATGATAATCATGTTGATGATTAGTTCTATCTTTAGCTAACTGAGCTAGTTGTATCTCAGGTTGGTATGGCCTGAGCAGAGTCTGAAGATCATTATCTGCTCTCTTCTTGTGAGATTCTAATCGACATAATTGTTTTTCTGGTGGCCTTAATGTTTTAATTTGCACATGTTCCTTGTCTGTTCTTGATACACGTGTATCAATTTGAGACAGACATTTGCATGAGCGTAAATAGAAGCTTTCTCAATTTGAAGTAGACACTTATATGAGTTCAAGACAGATACATGTACCAATTTAAAGTAGACGAGTGTTCCAGTTTTCAAACCATCTGCTGGTTCGTAGGTAGGTTGGGGACGGCCAGCAGCTTAGGAAAGCAAACCCAAATAAAAATGGTTGCTGAAATCAGATGTACCGAGACGCTCGGCCCAGATACACAACGAAACGTAGATACAGTGTCTCATTCTGCTCCGTCAGATATGACAAATGTGATGATGATGAGAGTGATGATGACGATGATTATGACGATTAGCCAGCCCACATTGACCAAAAGAAATTAACGTCTTTAATTATTCTTTAAACTAAAAATACCTATTATGAGATCAAATTAAAACACACAGCCGCTATTTTAATTGCACCATTAAAATATTCCAGAGCACACACGACACAACCCATACGCACGTGTGTGGTCTTTGGTGTAGTTTAGCGATGAATAACCCCAGAGACATCCGCCGGCATACAACATACGGCTGCGGTATCAAAGATAGAACATACAGATAGTATTGGTGGCCTGGTTGACGTTGTCTCGGAAGGCTACTGTTGCGTTATCAATGGTATGTTCATAGAATAGGCCAAGCATGCGTTTAGTAGGTGTAACGCCAACAGTAAATCATCAAATAAATGCTCCAGTGACAGATACGAAACAGACTTTATTGTCGATATATTACTCCAATATAACAGACGTTCATCAACTTAAAACACTTAAATAGTGGCCACACATAGGGCCTAGGCAGTCAATATAATACAAGAAGCGAACTGTTCTGTCCGTCTTGCATCCGCACTGAAGTCGTCTAACGCGACATTGTTGAAATCATGAACGAATCAAGAAGAGCTCAAAATATACTTCCTTTCTATTAATATCTCATCTAGCAATCACACACATTGCTGATGCCTCAATGTCACAGGATAGACATTCGCCGAAATATTGAGTTGGTCACGTTGGAGAGTGGCTACAATGTTAGAGTAAAAACCGGTCTGGTAAGTTCAGCCAGGACGGAAGAGGATATGAAACTTTTGACGCAAATTATTCTACGAGATGTCAGCCGTCCTGTTCGGACGTTTGTTCCCTTTGACAGCGGTTTTGCTGGGATTACATGAATGCCATTCTTGTTCATTGCTTGCCAATTGTTTCGGGTGTTCAGGATTATTGGTATATTACTAGAATGTGGATGTAATTTCTAGTGGTTTTTTCCTGGATAGTATTTACGTAGAATCTTGCAAGTATGTATTGCGTTGCGTCAGTTTTGGATTTAGCCTGTGAGCGATAGTCGTTGTGTGGTCGCTGGGTAGAGTATGTCCGTGACTATTTTTTCTATTATGTCGAGCTGTTGATTATGGCAAGTAGTTTGGCATTTTCATTACATTGTGTATTGCATTTCGTGTGTATTGATAGCCGTGTATGGCTTCTGTGTGTGCACATTATTTATTAAAGGGATCATATCTGCATTAGGTGTTATTGTATTACTCATGTCAGCTACGGTGTACTGTGGTCGTACCTTTGAGACAGCGAGCTAAGAGTCTAGTGTGAGTGTCCCTTAAACCCATAGTACCAGTAGAGAGTTTGTTCAGACAGCACAAGTAGTCTTATGTGTGCTGCTGCTATGTGCTGTCTATATGTATATGTTCTGACACTCATGAAGTAGAATCATACAGCGGACATACACTTCGAAATATGGAGCTTCTAAGAACACGTCGTCACTCTGCTGAAACACAGTGAGAAGTCCTTTTTGCAGACGGCTCTCACTTCTGCTTCTAATTTGTTCACGTCTGCCAGTCAGCCATCTCGGCATGACGTCACTTCCTTTATTATCAAGTGACACCGTATAAAATAAACCAAAAAAAAGGAGCCCTGTTGAGCTGCCTAATATATCGACATAAATGCTATGAATTTTAATCATATCAGCTTCGTGTGGTATTCCTCGTAAAGAGCCTCTCAGGTAGCTAGGCAAGGGTTCCCGTGTCTCTTCGGCTAATGTACGGCTGCATGGGGAGCTTTCGGAAAGGGCCTTCCAAGCTAAAACAGCGAGTCGGTGACCATGTCTTCTGTCCGTGCACATTGACGACAACGGCCAAGCAGCGGATTCAGTGGTTTTTTCTTTTCCACTCCAGAAGGCTGAGCATTGCGTCCCCGGCACATTTCCTATCAGCTATAAGAGGGAGCCTGTGATCTGATTTCTATGATTTCAATGTTAACTGCATAAGCTGACACACAAGGCTACATGCGGTGGTCCCAGCAACGGGCCCTCCCTGCTCGAGTTAAGAAGGCAGTGTCCCCCCAGCACGATCCCCACGTGGGTAGAGGGCCATCCACCTTGTTGCATTGCCTAACCCGACAATTAGTAGGTCTGATATGTTTGATTAATTCTACTGATGTTGAGCCTGCTAGGTTGGGGAAACCCTCTGGGTTTGCAAGTAAGCCCTAGAACTCACCCTCAATTGCACAAGGGTAAAGAGTGAAAACTCAAATCCCTGTGATTCGAACGAACGATCAGAGATATCAAGAATAGAAAGAATCTAAAATGAACATCCTGAAGCAGAAATAATATCTTAACATAGGGATAGATCTGACATAGCCCACTCTCTCATACAGCTGAGACCTAATACGGTGGTCTCTATCACTTTACTCCCATCGGCAGTATTTGCTATAACATTATCTTACTGTAACCGGACAAAACGTGCTTTCACACCATATCCGAGGGGCGTTCAGAAAGTAATGCACCACATCGTTTTTCTCAGCTAATAATAAAGGTAGAAACATGAAATTTTGCACACTTCAAATATGGCATGTGCCAATTGTGTGCACCAAATTGCACTGCAACCGGCCAAATAATACGGCTGCCCTAAACCGTTGAAGTGGAGCGTGTTAGCAACTTGCATTATAAGCAGCGAATTGTGATATAATTTCTCGTTGCAGAGAAGGAAACTGTTGTGAACATTCACAAGCGTCTATGTGATACGTATGGAAGTTTTGCAGTCGACAGGAGTACAGTCAGTCGCTGGGTTCAGAGAATCAAAGAATCAGGAAGTGGAGATACGGGGCTGCTTGATCGGCCGCGCTGTGGACGTCCTGCAACAGCCACCAACGCAGAAATGTTGAAATGCGCTGAGGGCATTATTCTTACTGATAGGTGAATCACTACTCAACAATTGGCCTTACAGCTGTCAGTCAGCAATGGTAGTGCAAATGCAGTTATAAAAACTCTCGGATTTTCCAAGGTTTGCGCAAGATGGGTTCCTCGAAGTCTCACAAATGACCACCGATTGCAAAGGAAAGCAATTTCTTCTGAATTGTTGGAGCGTTTCTTTTTGGCTAAGATCGTTACAGGTGACGAAACCTGGGCACATCATTTTCAACCTGAGGCAAAAAGACAGTCAATGGAGTGGCATCATCCGCAATCACCAGGAAGAAAGAAATTCAAGACAATTCCTTCAGCTGGAAAGGTCATGATCACTGTCTTTTGGGACATTGAAGGTGTGATTCTTGTGGACGTTATGCCAAGAGGAGAGACAATCAATTCGCAAGCTTACATTAAGACATTGAAAAACTCAATCAACGTTTTCGCAGAGTTCGGCCGCACAAGAATCCAGCAGACCTGCTTCTTCTTTACGACAATGCGCGCCCTCACACAAGTCTGGCAACACGGGAAGCAATCACCAAATTGGGTTGGACTGTACTACCCCATCCACCCTATAGTCCCGATTTGGCACCCTCTGATTTTCATCTATTTGGTCCACTAAAAGATGCACTTCGTGGGACAAGGTTTGAAGATGATGAAGGAGTGATTCATGCAGCGAAGAACTGGCTACATGATCAAGACAAAATCTGGTACGGGCTAGGAATACATGCACTTGTTTCGCGCTGGCATAAAGCCGTACAAGTTGATGGGGATTATGTTGAATAATACCGATGTTTACATGACATATCCATGTATATTGTGTATAAATTTCATGCTTTTTGAATAAACAGCTCCTGAGAAAAACGATATGGTGCATTACTTTCTGAACGCCCCTCGTAATTGTTCCCCTTACTAAGCACTCTCATCTCAGAAGTATTTTGAACACGAATAGCATCAAATATTTCGTCTCTATAACCCTATCACTTTTATATAAGCGGTTCGTGCTAAATTTAGATTAACTGTGACCGCGTCAGGGTACAAAGAGGCCAAATTTGAGAGATGTCAGATAAATAAAACTTTACTGACCAAAAATCTTGGCATGTTTGTTCTTGTCAATCATGATCTTTTAAACATTATTTTTCATTTATATTTCTGCGCGGTAGCGGAGACCTTGGTGCTAAACATTTTGCAATAAATATAATGAAATATACCAGAAGACGATATTGTCGACTGCTTTGCTCTGCAAGCACGTATTTTTGATACCCGATCTGTACTTGACAAACATTGTAGCTGAATGTTTAATCAGGAAAGAAACAAATCAATTCGGCCATGTTATCATCTTTCATTCCCAGTTGCCTTCCAGACACATGCAATAAGTTATGCTTACCCAACAAATTTTAAGCTAAGAAAATATTAGTCAATCTGATACTGGACCAGGTCTTGAGCAACACAAGTCAATAAAAATGTTTCTACTTGCATTGCTTAAAATATGTCAGTGTTTCTTGGACCTAAACCTTTGAGCGATTTCAATCTGCCGTTGATGTTGCTTGTTATCACTCAGTCAAGCAATACCCAGCCCCCTAAGGAGCATACGCCTTCATCAAACACGAGCCGAGTCTTTCTGTTACGTGCCATCAGGTCAAGGTCTTTCTTTCTTATCATTATTATTTCTGTCTCCAGTTCTTATCTCCATGTTTGTTTTGTTTTTGTTTTGTTTTGTGTGTGTGTGTTTTTGTTGTTGTTGTCTACCTCTTCTCTTACCGTGGGAGGTCCCGAGCAGGGACTACCTGGTAACGCTATCAACAGGTTTCTGTAATCTGTGTTATTTGTTATAACAGATGACAAGGTCTTTTATATTTAGTCGTGGGCCTTACTATGACAGACTTATATTGTGTTTTGATTAAAAGGAATGCGTCTAGCCCTAAGGAGGCAAACCAATAAAAGAAAATATTAGCAACTCATGACAGAAATAGTATGTATATGTATGTGTATGTGTGTGTATGTCTTGTTAACTATTCCCAATTTTCCTTCCGATTTTTTTCTTCTGCCCCTGAAGGAGCACATAGTCTGCCACTGTTGTTGGCTCCTTTGCAAGAACAAAAAAAATGTGATATAGTCATGCATGGGCTCTTACATCTGTGGTTTATATGGTAATTTGTTTTACTTGATGAGATTAATCAGCTGCGTACATTAGACACCTCTTATGACGTGCCTGGATGGAGTATAGTACTCTTTTTTTTGGTGGCATCCTCAAACACCCGAAAATCCCAAAATTTATTGTGACGAAATCAGTTGTGCCCTTTTCATCAATTTCGTTCTCTCCTGCATTATTAACTTTTTTCTTTATTTTCCCCATTCGTCGTCCTATTATTTGGCAAATTTTATGCACTTACATTTTTTGCTCTGACCACTCCCTAGACTTGTTTACGTTTCTCCAGGTGAATCGTAGTATTACAAGGCTAATTAGACAGGTCAGCGGATAATACTTTTGTCACTTAAGTCGTCTAGCCACCTTTGATAGAGACGATCCTTGTTGACACAAGGTTGTATCGTACGATCGACGAAAAGCAAGCCAGATTGACTGTCTAAGAAATCCGTCTGGGAGGTGTATGCAAACACAGGTGATAATATGTAATCACTTCCGCTGGACCATCTCTGTAACAATAGTACGGATAAAAGTTTGAAGAGACAATATGAGCGGACGGTATTAGCCAGGAAATAAATTCACCGATGAGTTTGTACAAATGCAATCGGAAGTATTACTGCCATATTTGAAAGAAGTCACGAGTTGAAATTTTAAAACTGATAGTGTAAAACACGCAGGGGTAGTAATGATTTAATTCCCCGACCCACATATTTCTAAAGAGCTTACCACTGGTTTAATTTGAGAGCTGGAATAGACTTTGGCTTTCATTGAAAAGTTTGTCGTAAGTACCATCTGGGCCTTTGTCACAGAACATCTGGATATGCTCTTTTGTGTGATCTCTCACATCTTCAGCCCTTCGACAGTATTATTTCTTTTTCTTCATTTTTCTCACCAATCGCTTTGTTTTGGCATAAATCATGTCTTATCATTCTTTTTACTCTCTATGTTGGATCAGTAGAGTGAAGTCTCTAACACTCTACTCCCCTACAGACGTATCTGCTTTACACGCAGAACTGTTTACGTTCCGCAAGGTAAATACGATAATATTAGGTAATTATCCTGGTCATACGCTTATCTATTCTCTCAGTTTGACCATCTTTTGAAACGCGTCGGTTCAACATTTGACCCCAGGTGAAAAGCTGGTGACAACACGGTCTCGTCCGATCGACTTGAAAAGAACCCAAGATTGTCTGTCTGGGTTGTTGAAGTCGGTGTCTGTTTATAGTCGAAGCAAAACTGAAGGTGAAAATCAGAACTGCTAGACCAACTGTAACTACACAGAAAAGGTTTGACATCAGCAAATTGAAGGACCCCCTTACCAGAAAAGCTTTTGCGGCTGATATAAAGAAACGATATCAAATTGCAAAAAGTCAGGAAAAGACATCGACTGATGTTATAGGCCAGAAATTAAACACCATTTCAACAATATATAAGGAAAGCAGCAAATCATGCTTGAGATTCCAGGAAAGGAAGAAGCAAGACTGGATAACACCAGAAACATTAAACACCATAGCGATGAGAAAGGAAATGAAAAGAAAGAAAACAGAAGCGAAGTGCCCCAGGTTAAAGCAACTTTATAGTGAACAGTACAGTCAGATAGACAAGGAAGTTAAACGCCAAACCCGAGCCAACAAAAGGAATTTCCTAGACGATTTTGCAAGACAGGCAGAAGAGGCAGCACTGAGAAATGAACAAAGCACAGTATACAAAATAACTAAAACTATCAGCGGAAAACGAGGTACAAACAATACTTCATTTGTAAGAGATAAGCAAAGAAATCTCATAACGACAGCAAAGGGACAGGAAACAAGATGGGCAGAGCATTTCAGAGAAACTCTGAACAAGGAACCACCAGATACACAGTTGAATGTTCCTGAGGCTGAAAACGAGATACAACACGAAGTTATCTTAGAGCCCGAGAGGACCTGCTTACGAAGTCTTCCTCAAAATGGCCAAGGAAGACAACAACAATTATGATTTGTTGAAGAAAGCTTTGCTTCAGTGTTTTCAGCTGAATGCACACACTTTTCACAACAAATTTCGGTAAGCTAAGAGGCAAAAACACAAGTCCTATAAGCAGTTTGCTACACGTCTGGCTATGTATTTGGAGAAGTATGGATCACTCAGCGCCCTCGACGAATCGTACGAAGGCCTACAAAAGATGATTATCGTGGAGCAGTTCAAGGACTCGCTCACCCCTGACATGAGAAGGTTCTTGGCGGAGCACGGGGCCGAAACTCTTGATCGGGTAGTACTGTTTACTGATCAGTAGCAGCGCGCCCAGTCGTAAGTGAACCCGGCTAAAAGGCGCCCACACGATAGTCACCCCAAACGAGAGGAGCGCCAAGTCACTGAATCCAAAAGTACCACCAACACCCACAAAACAAGGCTTCACAACAACCGCAGGACATCACCAGGCAGAAATAGAGCAATTTCAGCCCAGGGGACGGGAAGGCGATGGTGTAATGTGTGCAAATATGGCACACATTTCTCATCTGAGTGTAAGAGGCCTAGAACAGGCCCTTATAATGTCGCATGTCTGCTATGGGAGGAAGGTTAGGTTTATAGACGGGTGGGGAATAAGAGACAGTTGTCTCATTACCCTATCGCACCCGCTTAATGCAGGAAATGCATTCAACCATGCCTCATCCCATTAAAGGTTCGTATGCCCTAATAAAACAGGTCTCCCTGCACTACTTATGTCCAGGTTTGAGACACGATATTCGACAGTTTGTGCGGGATTGCTCTTGTTCGCCATAACTTGGACAACCAGATGGACGAAACTACGAAGAAATAGTTTGAGCAGAGTATCCAACACCCAACATTGGATAACTTTTACCTCAACTCGACATTTCTGTGTAGTAAAGCAGAGTTACGACACGCGAAGCAAGATGATATTACCCTTGCGCCGTATTTTGAACAGAGTCAGATAAAACCAACCCATGCTTCAGATGGAACGTTCCACAAAGAAGATGGAATTATTTATCAACGGACGAGGCGGTGGAAACAACTTGTGGTGCCTCTCCCCATAAGACCCTCCGTTATGAAAGTGGCTCTTATATATCCTCATTGGTAGAACATGTTCCCGTAGAACCCACTATGGGTAACCTTAAAGAGGTTTACTTTTGGCCCAAATGAAGGGAAGACGTTCGTCAGTTCGTTCAAAACTGTACACAGTGCCAAGTGAACAATTCAAACACTCGCCAACGGTATAACGAGGAGAAGAACAGTGGTAGAGTAAGGCACAAACCATGTTAAAGTTCACGCCCTCACATAGATATTTAATGAAACATCTTAGGTGATGGGGTATATGTGACGAATCAGTTGTGCACTTTTATAACTTTTATCCTCTCCGACAGTATCACTTCTTTTCTTCACGTTCCTCACCGATCGCCCTATTACTCGTATTTTGCATATTTTATGCCCTACAATTTTGCCCAACCGCTCTCAGACTTGTTTACGTTACGCCAGGTGAATCGTAATAATACTAGGCTAATTAGACAGGTCAGCGGATAATACGTTTATCACGTAAGCCGTCTAGCCACCTTTGATGACGTCATTCTTTATTGACACAAGGTGGTAGCACACGATCCGCCGGCCTATCTTTAAGTCAACATTACCGATAATCTGTCTGGGGAGACAATATTGTGGGAAAGCATCTAGACAGGAAATAAGTTTACAGATTTGGTTGTGAGTTTTCATAAAGATGCAATCGGAAGTATTAACGCCTTATTAGAAATAGATCACAAGTTAGAATTTTAAAATTTGATATTTTAAAACACGCGGGGGATATTATGATTTAACACCCCGACCCATTTAGTTCTAAAAAGCTCACCATTAGCTTAATTTGAGAGCCGGGATAGACTTTGACTTTTGTTGCCAAATTCGTCGGAAGTACAATCTGGGATTTGAACTGAGAAATGGAAATATAATAAAGCGAAATCGGAGTGACAAATCAGACTGCATCGCCACGTCAAGCTAGCAGTTCACCAGAGCCAGAGAGAGGGATTGGACAAAAGATCCCAAAATTATAAGTGACAGATCGAAGTATTTGGGAACTTTGAAACTTAAAAGTAAACCCGCATTTTAAAATACAAAGACTGGAAACTTAAAGGACCAGGACAGAGTATTTGGGCAACTTTTAAACTTACAAGTAAACCCGCAATTTTAAATACAAAGACTGGAGACCTAAGGAATCAGATCATCCGTCATAACAGGAGTATTAAAATTTCCCAGAACAAGTGATCCGAAAGCGTCAACGTGCTGTGTCTATTCTAAACTGTGCCAGGAGATTGTGTTCCCAAAAGTTACTTTGAGGTAAGAGTAAACATTTATTTTACCATATGAATTTGACATGTTTTTCTCGCTAAGTAGTTATATATGAAGCTGGCAACCTTAACATATGAAAAGAGTATATTCATAAACCACTACAGCAAGCGTTGGTGACTGCTTCTTGCTGATCGTACAGAAGACAGACAGCAGAGGTGACCCCAGACTCCGACTGGAGCAATGAGGAATGATGATTACTTCCCATGTGCCTAAAGCGTATAATGTCATTTTGTGAGATACGTGTACCTTGTTAATTGTAATTCAGGCAAGCCATTGCCCTCACGCTGTCCAGACACATTTTCCCTATTAAAGCAACCAGAAGAATAACGGTGATTTCTAATCACATTCACCGAGTTATACGGTGTATACTTAGGGAGAATAATTATTCAGAGAGGCTAACATTGGTGGGTGGACAGCGAGAAATGCGCCTGTTAATTTGCAGCCCACAAATGTACTTAGCAGAGCCATTTGTTCTTTTTATTTTGTCTAAAGTTCATGGTACGAAGACTCTTTAATATATATACATTTAGACAAATATTTACATCTATAGAGCAAATATTTATAAAAGAATTTCGCTGGATTTACACCAGCTGGGGGATTGAACGGGCTAAAACCATTGCTTAATTCTGCACAAAAGGCGACGGATCAGATATAAGTTAATATTCCTCTGCCCTATGCAGCATTGTTGTTGACTTCTGAAAACAGCTTGTGAACATTCACTTGAGATAGAAGCGTCATTATCCTTCTATCAACAACTCTGCCAAGAGTAATCTTGTGCGAAGGTAGATACCTTTGAAGACCCAAATTAGATACTCTTGAGTGTTGGCCACTAGTGGACCACAACTGCAGAGCTAAGGGGAGGCAATCCGTGACAGTGTTCAATTTAGTTTTTACGGTGTAATGAGCAGCTTTTCCCCAAAAATTGATGGATTTGTTTGTTTCACTTTGTTATTTAAAAAAAAAAATACAATTTTGCCTCGTTTTGGCGAGGCACGTCTCGATCACCCTATAGTCGGTTATAAAATGGCGCATATCCAAATATAAAAGATCTTGAGGTCTTGTCACTTAGTTATGTTTGGCAGTCGGAGTGTCTAAGAGGTATGGCGTCCGCCTCCAATTCTAGAGGTACTGGGTTCGATTCCCAGTTGAGGGAATATAGTTTATGGAGATTTTTTTTTTCAGAACAAGTGGTCCTAATGATGTCATTACTATGCACACTGAGATTCTTATATACACTCACTGAGATTCCTATATACACACACTGAGATTCTCGACGGTGCTACGAATACCATCACCAACCAACCAAGATCTGCTTACTCGGAGCAAATCAAGAGGACATGCACACCATCATAGCTGGCAGACGCTGGAGCTGGGTTGGCCATGTCCTCAGAAGAGACCCCGATGCCATCACAAGAACAGGTAGGCTATGGACCCCTGAAGGAAAGCGAAAGAGAGGCCGACCAAAAACAACTTGGCGGAGGATTGTGGAGGCTGAGATGCAAAGAATGAACCAGAGTTGGGGCACTGTACGAAGGATGGCCGCCGACCGAGCAAAGTGGAATCAATTTGTTGTTGCCCTACCAGACGCACCCAGGCGTAATGGCCACTGACTGCTTTGACTGTCGGCGGCTAAGGATCAAAGAAGAAGAAGAAAGAAGAAGAGATTCCTATATACACACACTGAGATTCTTATATACACACACTGAGATTCCTATATACACACACTGAGATTCTTATATACACACACTGAGATTCCTATATACACACACTAAGATTCCTATATACACACACTGAGATTCTTATATACACACACTGAGATTCTTATATACACACACTGAGATTCCTATATACACTCACTAAGATTCCTATATACACACACTGAGATTCTTATATACACACACTGAGATTCCTATATACAAACACTGAGATTCTTATATACACACACTGAGATTCTTATATACATACACTGAGATTCCTATATACACACACTGAGATTCTCGACGGTGCTAAGAAGTTCGTGCTCTGCGCTGAGATCCTCCAGCTGTGATCGATGGGAGGAGCTCTCATGGAGTTGTCCGTGTGCAGTGAAGATAATCCTTAAAACTAAACCAAACAAGACCAAACTTGTTATGTTTCAGATGAAAATTAGAATGTTTACAGTACAAGAACATAACGTACATCTTAGCTTGATTTCCTCAGTGTTAACTTCAGATTTCAATGTCTGATTTTTTTCAATCGCTATAATCTGTCAAGTTAAACAAACAGGCCGTTTATATTTGGAAATAGTCATAATATGGCAGATAGATGTGTGTGTGTTCAGATAAAGCAGCGCGGAGCGCGCCGTGCTTAACACGAGGCAGTATTATTTTTAATAAAGGCAAAAATATAAAAAATTGTGTACTGACCGAACCAACTGTCTGAAAACAATAAGAAACAATGACTCAGAGTTGAGTGTGGCATTGTTTCATTGTCAAGTCTATGCTGGTCCAATATTTCTTTTGTTTACATCACGAGTTTAATCAAGAAAATGGATTACTGCTCGTAAATCTATGGTTGCGAGACAGGAAAACACGCCTGCTCAAATAAGAGCGGTTGTGAAGTTCTAACCTTTAACAAGACAAAACACGGGGTCAAACAGGGATGTTTGTTGTCATCGACCATCTTCTACGTGTTTTTATTAGCATGATATTCTTCTTCTTCGTTCACATTCTTATAACCACATTTATTTTTCTCATAAATTCACCCTCAGTCTCATGCGTCCATCATAGCCATCCACACACTGGTATCTCCAACTTGTACCACAAACTGGTATCTCCAACTTGTACCACGAACTGGTAACTCCAACATGTTTGCATTCACTGTACTAGCAGCTTGTTGAATGTATATCTAATTTCCATTAGTACTTTTGAAAGGCTGTCTAATTCGTTGTTTTTATGATTCAGCATGGGGCTTCTCTGCTAGAGTAAAGGGCAGAACCGTCGCTGAACATAGCGGGGCTTACATGATAACAACCTCCAGCATGAGAATGGAGTTAGAGGCAGTTAGTGCTGTCTTAATGTGACAGGGGCTAGGGTGGTTGAGGCGAACATGTATCGAAGTGGCTACCTCGCACCCAAGACCCGTGCACTAAGAAAATTTAATTTAGGATCGTTTGACAGTGGTTGTAATTATTGGTTGCTTACAATTACAACCCTTTCTTCCGCAGACTTAGTGAATTAGGCAACATAAAGCACTAATGTGGAACAAAATTTAATTCACCGAACTCCCAGACAGTGTTTGTGGTCGTTCTGAAAAACAATATATAAAAACAATGTCTAAGTGAAAATCAATAGCATAAATAATAACACTTACCAGGCGGGCCACATACGCTCACTACAATCAGCCACAGGTAACCGGTCATACCACGTGCTCTGATGGTTACGGAATCTTGCGAAAACAACATACAGCCACGCTAACAACCCACATAAAGCCATGTGTTTGTAAATTCTACAGTAACCTCACATTTTAATATTAAATACTTTAAATCATGGCTAATCAAAGCTATTTACAACACTACACGATAACAAATAGTGATTTTACAAGACTAATAATATTAATAAATGTTAAAATACACTGAACTAACTCACGTGTGTAAAATTTTTTGATAGAATTATATTACATTTATTTTGTTCTGGATCAATTTTTTAGGTTGACCAGAACTTAAAAGGATTTAGAGATTATGAAAGAAATGCATGGAATATTATATCATAAATGCAATAGTGTACATATATATGTACTATACTAGTTAGTTTTATTAAAATGTTCTAGTAGTCATCTACTTGGGAGGATAGTTACTGTTTGTGCTGTTGGGGTGGCCTCATCACACCTGTCTATATTGACTACACAGTGTCCAGAAAATGGTGGGAATTTTTATGGGGGGTATTAGTAACTACACAGCGTTGGTGAATGTCCAGCAGACCAGAGGCTCACTCATCTGGTAGTTGTAGCTCTGGTGCTGAAATCAGGTGGTCCCACCTCTCCGTGCTGGCGGGCAATAATGGTGGTCTCTGTCACAAGTACTGCACAGATACACTCGAGTAAAGTCACCAACTGAATAGACACTGCTTGGTTGACAACAGAAACTCGCAGCTCTGCAATCAAAGTATGGGCCATGTGTCAAAATCTATTCTCTACCCACGTCTGGACACAACACTGACACAACAACCACATCCTACAGACAGGTCAGATCTCTCTGACCAAACAGCACATTTACCATGGTGGTTTTACATCAGATAGATCCTCCCAGACTATAGGTTCTGAAAAATATTTATTAGTTGTCTGCCCTAAAAGAGGATAGGTAATATGTTTCATTATTCTCAACACTTGATCTGTCTTGCCTAACCCTTGCTGGAGTTTATGTACATTGTTGGTCCCTAGACCCTGACTAGGGCGGGGGGGTCTAGAGCAAATCCCTACTTGTTTGTAAGGCTAGATTTCGATATGGCAGTATCAAATCACTCGAACATGAAACAATATTCAAAATATATATAAGGAAATAATTTCAATCTTACCAGATTATGAATAAATAACACAGAATTGCTAGCAAAACTCAGCTGAGCTGCTGGCTATAGTATGGCGTCCCTAAATTTATTACACTTTCTTTCATATGGAAATCACCACACTTTAAAATCTGTGTCTATCACTGAACAACTATTGAAGAATGGCCCCACTTTCGCGTCTGAGCGCTAATGATATGATTGTCTGTGGCCAATCACTGCCTAGGTTTATTTTAAATTCAAATTTCCTACCATAAAGTCATTTCAGTCATGCTTCAGTCAAGTATGGATGGTTATCTGTTAGTCTGTCCGTCTCTACTTGTGTTTCTACAAAATGTACTTGATTTTTAATCCAACCTTTCTCTCCCCTCCAAAATTTTGTCGTTAAAAGTTATATTTAGACACAGCTACCACCCAAAAACCCTCTCCTCCATACTAAGTAAATTTGAACACCTGCGTCCCAAAGTCGTGTTTTTTTGTGCAATTAGCGACACTTTTAGATTCAATACAGTCTGTCGATGATGTGAACAACACTGTCTTTTGTCATTATCTTCAATATTATCTATCCGTTTGTAAAATTAAGAACATATTAGTTCACTGCTCAGAATAGGCCATCCGGCCAGCTAATTTTTATATTCCTAACATTAATATTAAGAAAAAGTACTTTTTAATTTTTGTAATATTCCTAACATCTGCGTTTAGCCGCTGAATTCAAATCAAGGGCTTGGTATCGCGCAAAAGCGTCCAATAAATGACTGTGGCGTAACATATCTATGGTCCCTTCTGTCGAGTTGCTTACTTTTTATGTCAACTTGGGAAACGTGACTTTTCTCCGTTTCCCCCCCAATTGCGTCTCCTTAGCCTTTCTAGTCTCACGCAATCTTTCCAGTCATATTTTTTTCCTTTTTGATCCGCCGTTCCCCTCCTGTCTAGCAAGTCAATTATTATGGAGGATGATGACCCGCGGTCTAGGCGATCATGTACTATTCGCAGCCTACGCATTATGTTTTTTATCCTTAAATGTTATCTTTGGAGATATTTTACCGTTGTATCTCTGTCAATTTCACTACACATCTCCCCACTTGAAAACATGCCTATGGCAAGTTCCAAAACCAGCGATACACATAGGTAAAATTACTCCGCACGTCTGCCACTACTCTAATTTTGATCACAGGGGTGCCGACTGAGGAAATCTGCACCGACATTCAATTTGCCTGGGATATATTGGATACTAAACTGATAAGTTTGAAGCAACAAAGACCACCTCAGCAATCTTGCGTTTTCATGCTTAGCCTGAGACAAGAACACGAGAGGCTGATGGTCCGTCTCCACCACAAATGTCCTACCATACAGATAGATTTGAAACTTCTTTATTGCCCAGATTAATGCTAAACATTCCTTTTCGCTTGTGGAGTATCCTTGTTCCGCCTTATTCAATTTGCGGCTTGCATAAGCGACTGGTTTAAGTTCCCCATCAGGTGAAGATGATCTTTGCAACAAAGCCCCTCCGAGTCCCACATTACTTGCATCGGTTCTTAAGACAAAGTCCTGTGTCAAATCAGGCAGTTTGAGAATAGGCTTGCTAGTGAGTTTTTCCTTTAACTCTTGGAACGCTAGTTCACATTGTGCAGTCCAAATAATTTTATCTGGAAGTCCCTTGCGAGTCAAATCAGTCAGAGGAGCACAAATAGCGTTAAAATTTTTGATGTATTTCTGATAAAATCCGCATAACGACACAAATGATCGCACGTCCTTTTTTGTTTGCGGCCTAGGTGCTCTCTGCAGTTTTTCCAAGTCCTTAGGATCAGGGGTCATATTACCCTGATATACAGTGTGTCCCAAGAATTCCAACTCTTTGCATCCAATACAACATTTTGTTGGCCTAGCAGTTAAGTTCGCCTCCCGAAGTCTATCAAACAACATCTCCAGAGCTTCAATGTGTTCTTCAAATGTCTCGGTGGCGACGAGAATATCATCCATGAAATTTGTGATACATGGGTTATTCAGGGGATCCAACAATTTTCGCATCATCCTTGAAAACACACTCGGAGCATTTTTCAGTCCGAATGGTAGCATATTGAATTCATAATGTCCATCCGAAGTGCTAAAAGCCAAATAAGGTCTCACTTCAGGCTTCACTGGGGTCTGGTAATAGCCTTTACTAAGATCCACTTTTGAAAAGTATTTTGCCTTGTTCAGTCTGGCAAATAACTGTTTTGTGTCTGGTAATGGATCCACTTGTCCTTCTGTGACAGCATTCAGTTTCCTGTAATCTATGCACAGTCTGTGTTCCCCAGACGGTTTTCTCAACAAAACGACACTAGAACTAAAAGATGATTCACTGTGCGAAATAATCCCCTCCTTCAACAAATACTCTATTTCTTCCTTCAATGCCTTCTCCTTCGCGAACGGAATAGAATAGGCTCTCATACAGATTGGGTTTGAGTCTACCAGTTTCATGTCATACTGTAGCAAATTTGTATGGCCTGGTTTATCTGTTAATACATCTGTATGTTCCTCCAGAACCTTTTGAACTCTCTCCCTCTGGTTTTTAGTCAGGTGCTTACTGACTTTTACCTGTGCTGCTGTTTCACAAGGATGTAATGGGTATTCATGTGAGGTGAGTGGTTCTTTTTGCATCTGGGTTGCAATAGCCAAGGTCAATAAGGGGGTGCTTTCCTGGAGTGGTCTGTCCAGATACTTCTTTAACAGGTTTACATGATAAACTTTTTCCTTCCCCTTTTTGTCAATTTTATAGTTTGTTCTAGACACCTTCTCTAGAACCGTATATGGACCTTGCCAACCAATTTGTAATTTATTCTGGCTTCCGGGTAGTAGAAGCAGCACCTTCTCTCCGACTGCCAGTTCCCTGTCCTTTGCCTTCCTATTAAAATATGCTGCATGTTTCTTCCTGGCTTGCTTCAAATTATCATTTGCCAGTTTCCATCCAGCTTTCAAACGAGTGGTCAGTTCGTTCACATATTGATACGATGAGGTAACAGTCTCTTCCGCCTTCTCATCTGTCCAGGTCCTTAATAAAGCTTCTAAAGAACCTTTTATTGGCCTCCCAAATAGCAGAGTTGCGGGAGCCATCCCGGTTGAACTATGTGGTACCTCCCGGTACGCAAACAATGCGGCGGGCAGGAATTGATCCCACAGATCCGGTTTTTCGTGTGCCAGCTTTCTCAGGATAGAAATGAGAGTCCCGTTGAACCTCTCTACCTGGCCGTTCCCTTGTGGATGGTACGGACTACAATGAAAGTGCCTGGCTTGAAATAGCTTAAAAACTTCTTCCGTTAGTTTCCCCTTGAACTGAGATCCATTATCCGTCAAGATTTGATGCGGGAATCCTAATCGGGTAAATATTGTAAGTAGTGCCTCTGCTACATGTTTTGAATCAATTGATGGCAGGGCTACCGCCTCTCCCCACATAGAACAAGTGTCCACCAGAGTAAGGATGTAACTGTTCCTCCTCTTGGTCCGAGTGAGAGGTCCTACAATATCCACTGCAACCCTCTCAATAGGTGTTCCCACTATGGGCATTTCCCCTAGAGTTGCAGGAGCAGTCCAGTGCTTTGGAGCTACCCTTTGACATTCTGGGCAGGATTTGACATATCTTTTTATATCCTCCGTTATCCCTGGCCAGAAGTAATGACAAGCTATACGCTGTCCTGTGGCGCTGATCCCCATGTGACCACTGAAGGGAATCGCATGCCCGAGTTCCATCACTTTATCTCTATATGAAGTGGGAAGAACCAGCTGGTTGTGACCATTTGTTCCAGTTCCGGCCTTCCTGTATAAGAGTTTGTTCTTCATGAAATATTCCCCCTTGCTCGGAGGTGTGTGGCATTTGGGCAATTTTTTAAAACAGGGCTTGAGTGTCCTATCCTCAGCCTGCGCCTTCCTCATCTCCTCTGGATGAGCATTTATAGGTTCACCTTCTTCCTCCTTCTTCTGTGACCTGGTCGGCACTGTCGCCATGATCACAGGTTTCTCGGGATTCCCCAAGAAGACGTATCTACACCCCAATATCAGAGGGTAGATTGGTTCATCTATCACTGCTGCTCTGATTTCTCCTTCCACATAGCGAGTTTTCACCGTTATCCTTGCGATGGGAAGTGTCATGAGTGGTATGTCCTTAGTCGCCCCTTGTATTTCCACTGTTTCTGTGGTATACTGACTTGGGTCCACTAGGCTAGACTTCACAACTGAATCATAATCCAAACCTGTATCTTAAAGGCACCTTATGGTGACCCCATTACAAATAACATCCTCACAAACTGGGGGGTGATAAGGTTCCTGTTGTCCCTTAGGATTAACCTTTAATCTTTGCGTCCCCGACTTCATTGCAGCAATGTTTGAAGGTTTCCTTCTACAAAATTCGGTGTTATGGTTATCCTTCTTGCACCATTTACACCATGTTTTTCCTTGGTTCAACGGTTTTCTTTCATTGAACTTTTGGTCATTGAACTGTGAGTTTCTGTCGCGATAGTCATTTCTTGGCCGCTCAAAGTTTGTCCTACCTTTATTTCCCTGCTCTCTAGTATCAAATTTATTAAATTGCTGTGGAGCTTTAAAATTGTCTATGTGCTTCTTTTTAGCACCACTTACCTCTGCCTGAGCTGCCTGATACCTCTCAGCAACATTTAAAATTTCCCCCAACTTCTCTGCACCTTGTTCCATGAGAAATTTTCTCATGTCTGGAGCCATGGACTCTCTCAATTGCTCAATCATGATCATTTCTTTAAGATCTTGGGTCTTCCCCAGAGCCGTCCATTTCTCCAAATAGGTTTCTAGTCTAGCAGAGAATTGGTGGTATGTCTCCCCAGACAACAGTTTGGCATTTCTAAATTTCTTACGATAAAATTCACCATTCTTCTCGTATCTTAATAACAAAGCCTGCTTTAACATGTCATAATTGTCTTGGTCTTCCCTGTTAATTTTAGCAAATACTTCATAAGAAGTACCTCTCAATCCCTGTGATAGCTTTAAGCTCCACCTCTCTCTCTCTAACCCATATGTAGTAGCTAATAACTCAAAACGTCCTAGGTACCCCTCTATGTCATCGTCTTTTTCAACAAAATGGTCTAAATGAAACCCCATAGCGGAGTTTGAGGCTCCCAGACTAGGCGTAGCATCTGAGGCAAAAGGGCTGGCACCATTTTCAGGAGCCTGGCCTTGTAATTCCAGCTCCCTTAGTCGTAATTCGTGCTCCCTTTGCAACCTTCTATCTTCTGCCTCCCTTTCGGCCTTTTTATCTTCTGCCTCCCTTTCGGCAGTCAACCTTTTTTCTTCTGCCTCCCTTTGCTGTCGTTTTTCTTCTGCCTCAATCTGCAGCCTCTTAATGTCTCTATCAGCCTCTAACCTCTTCTCTTCAGCTAACCTCCTTTCTTCCCGTTCAATATATTTATCACATTCAGCCGTTACGTATTGAATTAAAATTTGACCATCCATTCCCATCTCCTTCGCGGTGAGCACAGCAGCTGATCTAAATTTTGCCAGCTCCGCCATACTTTTTAGACAATATAATAATATACAAGATAAATCTCTAACCAGTAAATACACTAAGTACTTCTTATGACTATAGTCTAACCAATTCTAACTAACCAGTTAACTAATTAATTATTACTGGCTGTGAAGATTCACCAACTTTTATCTGCAGGGACACTTTTAATTTTAAAGGAAATTTTACAATTTATTTCCCTACTTTTATTTCTCCCACCAGGAGATCCTAATATTACTGTTGGGCTAATTATCCCGGACGAGCCCCCAATTTATGTAGTGGTGTTTGATGGTATTGTATGATGGTGATATTACTAATTGTAATTGTATGAGGCCAGCTGTGAAGGCTCCTGAGATAAAATGTAGTTGTGAATTGTCAGAAGGCCTTTCTTGCTACCACTACGACCTCACACTTAATTTTTTTTTTTAATGAATGTGGCTACGTAAAGTGTCTAGGGTTATGCTATGTAGTGTGGTGTAATAGGTTATAGATATACCCACAGATATTTAACAAGACTAATAATATTAATAAATGTTAAAATACACTGAACTAACTCACGTGTGTAAAATTTTTTTTTGATAGAATTATATTACATTTATTTTGTTCTGGATCAATTTTTTAGGTTGACCAGAACTTAAAAGGATTTAGAGATTATGAAAAGAAATGCATGGAATATTATATCATAAATGCAATAGTGTACATATATATGTACTATACTAGTTAGTTTTATTAAAATGTTCTAGTAGTCATCTACTTTGGGAGGATAGTTACTGTTTGTGCTGTTGGGGTGGCCTCATCACACCTGTCTATATTGACTACACAGTGTCCAGAAAATGGTGGGAATTTTTATGGGGGGTATTAGTAACTACACAGCGTTGGTGAATGTCCAGCAGACCAGAGGCTCACTCATCTGGTAGTTGTAGCTCTGGTGCTGAAATCAGGTGGTCCCACCTCTCCGTGCTGGCGGGCAATAATGGTGGTCTCTGTCACAAGTACTGCACAGATACACTCGAGTAAAGTCACCAACTGAATAGACACTGCTTGGTTGACAACAGAAACTCGCAGCTCTGCAATCAAAGTATGGGCCATGTGTCAAAATCTATTCTCTACCCACGTCTGGACACAACACTGACACAACAACCACATCATACAGACAGGTCAGATCTCTCTGACCAAACAGCACATTTACCATGGTGGTTTTACATCAGATAGATCCTCCCAGACTATAGGTTCTGAAAAAAATATTTATTAGTTGTCTGCCCTAAAAGAGGATAGGTAATATGTTTCATTATTCTCAACACTTGATCTGTCTTGCCTAACCCTTGCTGGAGTTTATGTACATTGTTGGTCCCTAGACCCTGACTAGGGCGGGGGGTCTAGAGCAAATCCCTACTTGTTTGTAAGGCTAGATTTCGATATGGCAGTATCAAATCACTCGAACATGAAACAATATTCAAAATATATAAGGAAATAATTTCAATCTTACCAGATTATGAATAAATAACACAGAATTGCTAGCAAAACTCAGCTGAGCTGCTGGCTATAGTATGGCGTCCCTAAATTTATTACACTTTCTTTCATATGGAAATCACCACACTTTAAAATCTGTGTCTATCACTGAACAACTATTGAAGAATGGCCCCACTTTCGCGTCTGAGCGCTAATGATATGATTGTCTGTGGCCAATCACTGCCTAGGTTTATTTTAAATTCAAATTTCCTACCATAAAGTCATTTCAGTCATGCTTCAGTCAAGTATGGATGGTTATCTGTTAGTCTGTCCGTCTCTACTTGTGTTTCTACAAAATGTACTTGATTTTTGAACCAACCTTTCTCTCCCCTCCAAAATTTTGTCGTTAAAAGTTATATTTAGACACAGCTACCACCCAAAAACCCTCTCCTCCATACTAAGTAAATTTGAACACCTGCGTCCCAAAGTCGTGTTTTTTTTGTGCAATTAGCGACACTTTTAGATTCAATACAGTCTGTCGATGATGTGAACAACACTGTCTTTTGTCATTATCTTCAATATTATCTATCCGTTTGTAAAATTAAGAACATATTAGTTCACTGCTCAGAATAGGCCATCCGGCCAGCTAATTTTTATATTCCTAACATTAATATTAAGAAAAAAGTACTTTTTAATTTTTGTAATATTCCTAACATCTGCGTTTAGCCGCTGAATTCAAATCAAGGGCTTGGTATCGCGCAAAAGCGTCCAATAAATGACTGTGGCGTAACATATCTATGGTCCCTTCTGTCGAGTTGCTTACTTTTTATGTCAACTTGGGAAACGTGACTTTTCTCCGTTTCGCCCCCAATTGCGTCTCCTTAGCCTTTCTAGTCTCACGCAATCTTTCCAGTCATATTTTTTTCCTTTTTGATCCGCCGTTCCCCTCCTGTCTAGCAAGTCAATTATTATGGAGGATGATGACCCGCGGTCTAGGCGATCATGTACTATTCGCAGCCTACGCATTATGTTTTTATCCTTAAATGTTATCTTTGGAGATATTTTACCGTTGTATCTCTGTCCATTTCACTACACTCTATCACATCGGGTTCTTAAGATATTTGTGAATAAATATATTTTTGGGAAACCGTTATTTGCTCCATTTCATTTTTATTATATAACTTATTAAAAAATTAATAAAATGCAAAATAATTCTACTTTTTATACTGCTAAAATATGCATGACATATGTTACGCTATTTTTCAATAGTTACTGTGTTTTGAAATAATTCTGAGCTAAATATGGTTTCTAGAAGTTGTAGAAATTCGGCTGATCTGTTCTGTTACGTGTGCGGATATTTTACCGATCGTGTTCACCAGAAAAAAACTTTACACCATTACTAAAGAAAGCATATGAACTTTATTTCCATTCGAAAGTTGATGATGCAAATAAATCTTGGAAGCCAAATGCAGTTTGTTCGACTTGTGGAAATACATTGGCAGGTTGGTTATGAAAATCGCCGAAGCATAAGTCGATGCTTTTTGGAGTGCCAGTAATATGGCGTGAACCGACATATCACGCTACTGATTGTTACTTCTGCTTGACAAATATCCATGGTTTCACTTTTAAAACTAGAAAGTCTGTGGTTTGTCCAAATATTGAATCGGTTTCGAAACCAGTGCCTCATGATCCAATCACGTGTCCGATCCCAGTTCCACCAGAACAATATCCGTTGGACATGAATGAACGATCAGAAAGTGATAGTTTACCTGCTTTAGAAACTAATTCTGACTCGGATTATATATCTGTGAATGTTAACTTAATTAACCATTCAGAACTTTCAGATCTAATACGTGATCTCGCTCTTACCAAAGGACAGCGGAATTACTCGGTTCGCGACTCAAAGAATGGAATCTTGTTCAATACTTTGAGATGGATGATGACATTTGCTATTGCAAAGATGTAAACGGTCTAATGGTGCACCTCGGTCGATCATGAGGGCATAGTCAACGAATGGCGACTTTTCATCGACTCTTCCAAGACTAATCTAAAAGCCGTGTTATTGCATAACGGAAATTTATTTTCATCAATTCCAGTCGCCTATTCTGTTCATATGAAAGAAACTTATCACAATATGGCTATACTTTTGGCAAAAATAAAGTACAATGACTACCAATGGCGGATTTGTGGAGACCTAAAGGTCATTGCAATTCTCACGGGCATGCAGACTGGGTATACTAAATTTTGTTGCTTCCTATGTGAATGGGACAGTCGCAACAGACAGGAACATTATGCAAGAAAGGTGTGGCCTATCAGGGATCGTATGCAGCTTGGGCATAAACAAGTAATACACTAGCCATTAGTTAACAAAGACAGCATCATTTTACCACCGTTACATATAAAGTTGGGGCTCATGAAGAATTTCGTAAAAAGCGTTAGATAAAACGAGCAAAGCTTTCACTTATCTTCGAGAAAAGTTTCCGCAAGTTAGCGATGCAAAGATAAAGGAATGTATCTTTGTAGGACCTCAGATTAGGAAAGTTATTGCAGACAAACAATTCGAGAACTTGTTACATGGTAGTGAACTTCGCTCATGAATGGCATTCAAATCGATCGTCAATAACTTTCTGGGAAATCACAAATCTGTCGACTATGTGCATATTGTTAAGCAGTGCATAGATGCATACAGAATTATGGGCTGTAACATGTCCCTCAAAATACATTTGCTTGACTTTTTTCCTGACAACCTTGGCGAAGTCAGCGATGAACATGGAGAACGATTCCATCAAGATATCGCCGTAATGGAGTCACGTTATCAAGGACGGTGGAGTGTGACCATGCTTGCCGACTATTGTTGGATGCTTCATCGCGATGTACCACATGCCATTCACCGACGAAAGTCGACTGCAAAGAAATTAAAGCCTACATAACTGTTATACTTCTTGTACGAATGATGTAATACTGTATGCGTTGTTAAAAACTTCAACTGCGTATTTCTAGAGATCCCGACCTGATAGAGAAAAATGGTTTGCAGATTTAAAAACAGCGCACTAAAATTGACCAGAAAAACATATGAATGTTAGAGAAAGAAAAAAAAAATTTTTTTGTTAGCCAGTGTTAATTGAAGATCTCCTTAACCACATAATAACTGAATATGTCAGATCTAGTAGCGGCCACGTGTTATATTTCCTGAACATGGACCATCTGCTCCAGCCATGCCTTGTCCGAATAAATTTAGATCTAAAACCGAACTAAGTGAATAACATTAAATGGACCATATAATTATTTAAACACGACGCCAAATAAATAGTATACTTTTAGTCCTAACTTTAAAATGTTGAAGAATAATATTCTATCTAAATTAACTCACGTGTCCAAGACTTCCACTCTGGTTCGGCGAATTCTTCTCTCTTGGCGTCTTGCAATGGAAAATGACATTGAAGAATGTACAAAGGCCAAGCATTGCGCATTTAACATCCGGGCAGTTTAGCATACCTCTCAATGGTTTGGCTACTATTCTGCAAGCGGCAGTTCTACTTTTAGGTCGGTCTACGCTGCAATGGCGGAATGCCGCTGTCACATTAAGATGAGAATGTACAAAGGCCAAGCATTGCGCATTTAACATCCGGGCAGTTTAGCATACCTCTCAATGGTTTGGCTACTATTCTGCAAGCGGCAGTTCTACTTTTAGGTCCTGATTAACGCTAAAATGCCGGCTCATGGCGGAATGCCGCTGTCACATTAAGATGTAAATAAATATTAGACAAACATAAAGGTGTGCTTTACAGGCACTCGTAAGAAATAAAGAAGTAGAAAACTAGACAACAGAAAAACCACAGACGTGAGTGGCTTACCTGGGACTCGAACCCAGGACCTTCCTTGCGAGAACCCCGCCTCGAGTCTTAACACTCTATACACCTTTGTCTGAGGTCACCCTTTCCTCTCTTGTTCTATTTTGACTCTTTCCACTCTTATCCTATTTTTATATTTTTCTGCCGCCCTCTAATAATATGTATGAATATATAATACACTGTTTTTAATATGTCTAGATTTTTTATTTATTTATCTCCAACTCATTCTGTCCTCTTCTATTTCTAGTCCCCACTAATATTACGTTTGGGTAGTTTATTGTTCAGTTTCGTTTTTTGGTTTCTTAGTATGTATTGTGTACATCCGGTGGTGGAAATCATTTCCTTTTCCGGGAACGCACGTCTGTTCGCGGGCAGCAAAAGCGTTAGGACTTCGACGCCTTCAGGGAAGTACCTGGTGTTAATTTTAATATTTATTTAGGTTCTTATGTGTCAGTAGTAGAGAATGGCGGAAACGGTTAGTATTCAGGAGGCGCGCAGGAGGCGCGCCAGGAGGCGCGTGACTTTTATATAGCAAAAACGCCAGGAGGCGCGTGACTTTTATATAAGCGCATTCAGGCGGCGCAAGATGGCGGACTTGAGCTAACAAGGGGAGGTTATTTTTAGATAACAAGAAGAGGAGGGGCAAGATGGCGGAATTGAGATAACAAGAAGGGGTATTTTTAGACTTTTAGATAACAAGAAGAGGCGGGGCAAGATGGCGGATTTGAGGTAACAAGACGAGGTATTTTTAGACTTTTAGATAACAAGAAGAGAAGGGGGAAGATGGCGGACTTGAGATAACAAGAAGAGGCGGGGGAAGATGGGGGACTTGAGATAACAAGAAGACACAGGAGGGGCAAGATGGGGCAAGATGGAGGGGTAGAATACTACCTGTATTGCGCATTCCCTACTACTACTTGAGCCCTTCGAAAAATCGATAGCCGTTATTTACTCAGGGAACAGGTGTGAATACTTTGAGGTCTGTTTCGTTACGTTCCAGCATAAATCCAATTATCGTTTTTGTTAATACACCCACAGGTTGTGGATGGGTTTTGTTGACGGGTGGACACGAATAGACACACAGGTGCGAGTTTACGTGTAGTTTGATGTGTTGTTGACGGGAAAGAAAGCCATTAGAGCTAACTTTTTTCTTTGCGACCAACCATTTTAAACAAAAGTTTTACAAAAAAAAAAAAAAAAAAAAAAAAAAATAGGGTATCTAACAAAGTATTTTTGAAATAAAACTTAAGAATAAAGTGAGAAACACGTTAGAATGTTAAATATATGTCTGTTATTTCTCTGTTTAAATATCTGGCCGTTTGTTGTTCGCTAGGTGTATTTTTTCTTACAGACAGACACTGTGAAGACATAACCTACACAAAGGTCTAATGTGCAGCGATGTGTGTGTTGTGTGTGTGTGTGTGTGTTGTGTGTTAGTGGTGTGTGTGTGTGTGTGTGTGTATTTCGGTACTCTGTGTTATGATGTATACCTTTAAAATTATAAGTGTTTTCGTTAGGAGACCATAAATAACTTTAATAAAATTATAAAAAGGTTTTAGTTGTTTGTGTATTGTATTAAATATTTAAACAAAAAAGATATGTCTGTGTTAGGCTGTAAAAATATCTCTGTAGCCAAATATCTGTTTCAAATTAGTCTAACTGTTAAGATGTTAACTCAGATACTAAATTTTTATTTTTTATCTTGACATAACATTTTTAAAGAGTGGTTGATAAGCCTTAACCGATTATGTACTAGGAAAAAAAGATTTTCCTTATTTTCTCACCTACTGTTAGACAAGTATTTTTGTTCATTTTTGCGAGATTTATTTGTGTTAACATAACAAATATAAAAAAAGACTAGAATCTGTACTCTTTTCAAAAATCTTCTCAATAACCTTTCACTGTCTCTGTATCCTTTAAAAAGAAATTCTCATTTATCACATTTGTATCTGTCTCCTTTCTCAAGAATTCTATAACGCCTTCATGGTCAAAACTCACATGTCTGTCTTACAACTTAGTATCATAAATCTCGACGTCCCGTTATTTAATTTCATCTTCTCAACTTCCGATGTGTCTCTGTTTCGCAACCTTTGTCTCAATAACGCCTCTACGTGTGTCTCTGTTCCTTTTCACCTTCTCATAACTTTCGATAGTGTCTCTGTTTCCTTTTCATCTTCTCCATAACTTCCTACGTGTATCTGTCTCCTTTCAGTCCCATATCATAACTTTTCAAATAGTCTCTGTCTCCTTATATTCATCTTCATTAACATATTAAATTACCAGTCTCTTGTCTCCTTTACATCTTCTCATAACTTTTCCGTGTCTCTGTTCAAACCTTTCATCTTCTCATAATTCACACCGGCCTCTGACATCCTTTCATCTTCTCATACCTTATGCCCACTACGTGTCATCCTAATTTCTTTGTCTCTGTCTCCCTCCCCCTCCTTATTCTCCTCCATTTAATCCCCTCACCCTTTTACGTCTTTCTCCTTTCTCTCCCCTTTCACTCTCCTGCCTCTATTCTTTTTTCCTCCTAAGGTTCCCTCCTCTCTTTACTCTAATCTTCTCCTCTTCTCCTCCTTTCTTTCTCTTTTCTTTCAACTCTCTCTTCTCTTCTTTTTTATCTTTTCCACTCTTCTCTTTTTCATTGACTGCGCTTTCTCTTTCTCTATTCTTTCTCTCTCTTCATTCTCTTACTCTCTCTTTTATTTCCTTTGTCTTTTCAACTTGCCTCATCTTCCCCTTTCCCTTAAACGTTCTCCCATACGGTTTCTCCTCTTTCTCTCAATTTTTTCACAAAATTTACTTTCCGCTCCTTCTCTAACTTCGGGTTCTTTTTTTCTTCTTTCTCTTTTTGGCATGTTCTACATACAAACCGGATTAATTGATTTTCAGGACGTTGTTTATTTTCCATTTTTTTTTACCCTGTGGGGGAACACACACACGTTGTTTACACACTAACACTCCCCAATTTAAAGTTTTGTTGACAGAACTTTACCAGCATTTCTGTCTTCAAACCTACCAATTCTTATCTCTACATGAAAACTTCTGAAAACAAAACTTGTGAAGGCCTTTTTCATGTATCAAAACCCCTCCCCTTCATGGCTCAACAAACAACATCAAACTCGTGTTATTCAGGCGGCCCTTCGTGTTTTGCATGGGTGGTGTTAACATATCAGCCTTTAAGAGAACATGTGCTATGTGCTTTTTAAACAGGAGGGAGTGGTATTTTTTTCCTTTTTGTTGAGATATCAGGGTATTTTTAAAGGCTGTTGTCTTCTTTTTTTTTAGGGGGACCGGACGACAGTTTCCCTTAACAAGTAATCAGAGGACATGGGGTTTTTTATTTATTATCGGCAACAGTTTTCAAAGGTTATTATTATGTTTTTCGTTTTTTTTTTCGTTTGTTCCCCTATACCATATTTTAAAATCTTTTTTAAAACGCGGAAGGGTATAATTTTTTTATGTTTATAAAAAATTAATTATTTTTAATATAGCTTTACTCCCCCTAGGATTTTCCACTAACATTACTCCTTTACTCGCCCCCAAAATTTCTATTTTTCAGGTTTTATTCGTTTTTAGTTTTGTATCTTATGTTCTGATTCCTTACTTACCGTGTTTTAGGGTTCTCCACTTAAGGTGTAGTTTAACTATTTATTAAATAACTCTGTTATTTTTTATACTGAAATTTTTTATTTAATTGTTAAAATGGGGTTAACTCCGAGACTAAACCTTCCACTCCCATTCCCATAACCGTCCCTTTGTATTAAAATCTGTTTTCATTTAAAAATGCTGTCTGTGTATTCGCTTTTTCAATAGCCATGTTGGGTAAACAATTTAATCAAACAAAATAATAATGGTAAGACTAACCAATTTATTTTTTAAATATAGTTGTTTTATTAAAAATTCCCTTAACAATTGTATTGGTTTCTCCAAAAGAATTTTCCGAAAATTTTTTTTTTGTTTTAGCCTGGGTTTCCCTAGTGAGAAAACACATTCCTCAGTTTATTTGTTTATCTTTTTTGCTATAGTTCAAAAAAACTGTGCTGAAAAGACAAAATTTTGATTTTTCGGTTTTGCAAAAAATTCAATCCGTGGGTACTTAACACTCTGCATAATCTAGTTACTTTCTGGGGGGGGAACCCCACGACATCACTCTAAACTTCATTATAACTAATACCAGTCCTATTTCAATAGCTTGATTTCTTGGATTGTAGCGGCAAAGATGTTTGGGTTGATTAAATTAATTTCTCCCATCCGGCTGCATCAACTTAGGTCGAGGTTCCCCCTATTATCTGTAATGGAAAAGCTGCTTCTATTAAAGAACTTCTCATAGAATTAAAAAAAAAAAGCATAAAAATACTATAAGGACCCTGCGAGCACTACATAAAAAAACTTACCATCTAAAAAAAAATTAGAAAAAAATCTAGAATAAAAATATCGGAAAAAATTCCAAATATTGTTTGGCAATTTAGAAAAATAGATTGAAAAAAATACCAAATGAAGCAATTAAAAGATAGAGGGAAATTACAATCAACATATTCATAATTACACTCCTTGCTAACCCCATGATTTGAAATAATACCACTCACATACCAGCCATTATAAAATTACATATTTTTCGTTATTTTAAAAAATTACACGTTTAATCTTTATTACGGTAGTTCTCCGAATTAGGCTGACTCGTTATTAAGATGTATATCTTTCTTCGATCTCCTCCCCCCAGCGCTACCCCTCCACATCTATATTCTTCCTGTTAATATTGTCTCTTTCCCTTAAGTTCAAACCTCCCCCACTCGCTCTCTCTACGACTTTTTTTCACTCCACTCACCTCAGCATATTTTCCTAAGGCGCTTTATAGGGTGTTAGATCTTTTAATGCTCTCTCGTTTCCTCTTACACACTTTGTTATTAATTTATATTTTTTTATTTTTTTTTTTATGTTTTTTTTCTTTCCACGTCCTTCCGTTTCGCTGGTCTTTTCTCTTTCCCTCCATGACAGCTCTTATATCTTATTACATTATTTAATCCCACGATTATGAGTGGGATCCCCACCCCCACCCGGGGCCTTTTATCGCGGGCCCGTACACACGTGGGGTCAAATCAAAAACGCGTTGGGGCCTATGTCGCGGTTCTTACCGCGACGCCTTTTTTACAAGCAAGGTCAGAGTCTGGATACCCTCAAGAGAGTGACCGCACCCTAGTTGGCCCGGCATACAGACCCCAACAAGGAAAAAAGGGTCCGCGCAGCAATAAGAAGATAGTATAAAATGAAACCTCCCCCGTGCCAGGCATCTTTACCAGGACCCCCTACTCGCTCTTTGCACCACTCAACAGTGGATCTCCATAGGTGCCCCGCAAACCGCGTAACAATCAGAACTGTACCACTACCAAACCAAAAATACAAAAGGCCCCGCTAATAAACACTTGCAAACATGGGTGACCGGGTGGGGCGGGCGACCACTAAGTTTTAAATAGTCACACCCCCGAACCCCTATGACGACCAAGCAAAACCCCCACACCCCACTAAATAAAGAAGAAAAACCCCCAAAGGGGTTGGTGGGCTTGCCCCCCCCGATCCCCCACTACTAGTGAAATATATTACCCCCCCCCCCACACCCGCTTCCCCTCACTTCACCACCCCCCCCCCCCCCGCCCCAACTTCCTAACCCCCCCCAAGCAAATAAATTACAGAAGGCTCAGGATCGCCACCCACCCCCCAAAGTCTCAAAACTTAGCAAGACCCTCCCGTCCCCTCCAAGGACTCCCCGCCCGTACCCACCTCCGCCTCCCCGCTCACCCTCCCTACGCCCCGTCGACTCCGCCGTCCCCCCCCCCAGCAGCCGGTCAATATACCCAGGCGTAAAAAAAACCGCAGTGTGCCACAAACATAAACTTGTTTTGCCTGGTACAACTGGGGGGGGGGGGCGAGTCACTATCCAAAACAAAACCAGGGTTTAAAAAAAGGCCAAACCCCCGCCCACTGGGGGGGCGGAGCGATACTCCCCCCATGACCCCAACCCCCCGCTTCCAATTAAACCCCTATGTGCAGAAAAGTGGATAACCACCACATTCCAGAAAAAGTTTTATACCAAAGATTCCTCGCCAAAAAATGCACCACGTTTCCCTGGACAACTCACACTCCTCTAGGGGAGGGGACCCGGCTACCCAAGTGAACCGCTACTAAACGTTTCAAAAATCTTTTTTCACTCCAACCCACACCCGCTGTTTACACCCAAACTGGTGAGAACACAAGGCGCCCACCAAACCAAAAAAACCATTACTAACAAGTTAAAAAAAAATAAATCCATGATCCGTCAAAAAACCACTACCCATCCCCATTCGCCAGTACCATCCCCTTGCCGCCACCCCACACGACCAAATATCCAAAAAACCATTGTAAAAAAACCAAACATAGTCACACAAATCAAAATACGCACCCAATGAGTGCGCACAACAAAATGAAGCAAGGTGTTCTCACCATGGACACCCTAATACCCAACCTCCCCATTCCTAATCTCCCACTAATACCTAGTCCTTAGTTATACTAACCCCATAAACCCCCATTGAACCGCACCCACAACCACACGCCCAAAACGTTTTTAACATAACATCACCCTACGATCACTCAACCCCACACACTTAGGGGTGTTGCTGGTATAACAAATTAGCAACACTACGAACTACCGCCCATCCTCATGTCCCCCCCCCAACAACCCAACCTCCAATGACCCCTTCTCTCCCCCCTTTACGCACATAACCCGCCCCCCATAGAAAATCCGTACAACATTACAAGGGTAGGGGGAACTTTTCTAAAAGTGTGAATTCCCAGCGGGGGGGGCCCCTCTCTTGTGGGACGTGCTTCCAACCCACTCCGTCAGTGTCCCCCACTCAACCCCCACAAAGCCCAGCCCCACACCCGCCAAACCCGCACCCCACAAGTTCCTTTTTCCCAACGCCAACCCCCCTAAATTGATATAAAAAGTGATAAAAAAAAAAATATAAATCAAAAGTCGTGTGATGTTGAAAAAAACGCCGGAAAGAAAAATGAAATAAAAACCACAACAAACGCTCCCCCCCCCGAAGGGTAAAGATGTGAAAAAAAGGAAGAAACCACCGTGTGAGAAATAATAAACATAAAAAAAAATGGGTGGGTGTGGGGGGGGGTGTGTAAGAAGAAATATCGACCTATCCTCGTATGGGACCCAGGAGCGAGGTCGTTAAAAGTGGAGGAGGCGACGTGAGGGGAGAAAAAAAATTGAATCCGCTATTAAAAAAAGGTGGGTGAGTGGGCCTGTCAGAAGTTGGGGGGACCTTAGTCGGGGGTTGAAAATTATACGGTTATCCCCAAACCTGTACTGTGGGCTACATGTTTTTACTCAATATTTAAAGGGGGGGGGGGGGGGGGGGGGGGGGGTGGAGGGGAGGGGGGTGGGGGGGGGGGGGGAGGCCACGCTAAGAGGTAGCGAAAATCTACCCCACCCCCCGCCTCCCCAGTACTTGTGATATGACAATCTAGCTGGCGCCAGTGAGAAGAGAGTTTTTTTTTTCTAATCATTTATCATGTATTTTTCCCCCCCGCACACCAGGGTAATACAAATTACCCCGCCCCACCAATATGGTTTTATAGAAAAAAAACACTAACTAGAAGGTGTTTAATAGAAAGAGAAATAAACCAACGAAGAGCAATTTTTAGAGTCCTCCACAGGTAGAACTTGGGGGGAACCCTGAGTTTTTTTTCTAGGTTAACAAAACAATTTCCCCTCACGTTTTTAAATATGACGGTAGCGTAAGGGAGTAGTATCAGGGGGGGAACCACGCCCAGTGGTGAAAAAAAAAAAAAAAAAAAAAGAAGAAGAATGTAAAAAACACAACCTCACCCCCCGCTCCCCCCCCCTTTATAAATAATTTTTTAACCATTTTTTTTTTATTTTGTAACGCCAATGCCCCTCTGTATCTATAAAAAACAAAAAAGTGCACAAATTCTAGTCCTGTGATGTTTATTTTTGACTTCCCAGAAGAAAACAAAAAAAAATTTAATGCTTCGGGCTACCCCTAAGAATTATAAGACTCAGTGTGTGAAGAAACACTGCTAAAACAAAAACACCCTCCACCATATATTCCCTGTGTACACTGGTGGGCTGCAGTTTGGAGGGATAAACAACTATAGTGCCTCAGAGACCTAAAGTGAATTCCCAAAACTGACAAACAGACCTATCAGCTACAACTAACACATAGGGGTGCGCCTAGGATCGATAGATCAAGGTTGTTTGAGTGGATCAGGGAGTATGGCCCGTGGTGTGTCTATATCTGGGAGAAGTGTCACCTCTTCCACATTTCCTCAGGACCCCAAAGTACAGCAACACATTTACCCCTCATATTTGATTCCTACGCCACAAGAACACACAGACTAAATTTCACACCCGCGCTCCCCCCCCCCCTCCCCCACCCTATATCCCTACTGCTGTGTGTGTGCCCAGACGTGTTGAAGTCTCCCCACGTGCCTGCTCCCGACAATAAAAAACAACCCCCCCTAACTGTAGCCCTCCCCACCCGCCCCCCAGCCCAGCCCCCCCCATTAAAACCATATAGATTGCTTAACTAAAAAAAGAAGAAACTAAGCGTTATGTGTTGTCTTTGTCGTGGTGAGAATCTTCCACAAAACACCTCTACTCTCACTGTGATCACTGCCCTAATACCAGTACGTGTGTGTACTCAGATTAACATTTTATACTACGGGGCCCCTTTATTCGACAAAGATAACTGAAGTAACAGCGCGCTCTCAATCGTATATCCATACTGCGCGCATCGAATTACTATCGCCTCTACGCTCGCCGAATGTGTGCCTACGTCGACTCTGTCCTCGCACAGATCGATGTCAAGGCACCTAGGAAATTTGAAAGACATCAATAGAAAGATTGATAATAGGTTAGCTCCCCGAATAGATCCTCCGACAACAATTCCATGTGCACCCCACAAGACTAACCCGTTTTTATGTGGCTTTTACTCTCTATAGTACACATAGATAGTTGTACTTCCTCACCCCCCCCCATACCAACATGGATGGTCCAATAATGTATATGTGATGTACCTAACATCTACTAGATTTTCAAAAATAGGGATAAAGAAGTATCTTATCCCCCTCCCCCATTACCCAAATTTCCTATAAAGTGTCTAGACTCACTCTCTCACACTCATGATGATATAACAGAGATAGTAAAAGAGCTTGGATATGAAAGAGTCTCTCATAGATGTGAGATAAGTGTAAATGAGTGTCTGGAGTTCATGTATAAGATAGTAAATAATAATTATATCTTATTGAACTGTTGTAGCACTCTCGTCTGTATGAGTGTATCAGTTAGTGTTTATTAAAACATCTAGAGATATCATATGACTGTATATATAATGGTGGGGGGAATTGTGGTGGATGGGGTAGGGGGGGGGGGTATGGGAAAATGAGTGAATCTCTTTAGAAATGTCTTAAGATCCACTTACTAAAGATACATACTGTATGTCCTGATCGCTCGTTATACCATCACCTCATATGCAGTAGACAGTAGTCACCCAATATGTCAGGATGATGTGTAGTCCTCCAGTATAACCTACTCCAAATTTGTGTCGGGAGGAGTTCTGTTAGCTGTGTTGAGTCATACATCGTGATTAAAATGTGAATAAGTCACTTGTTGTTGTCGCAGTAATAGACATAAAGTGTGTTTTAATAAAACTGTGTCCTGAGTCTAGAATCTAAGTAGTGTGTATCTCTGTGATAAATATAGATGAATGATGATACTCTGCTCACTCTCCTCAGAGTGGAGACTCTGTAATACTCGTGTGTGGTGTTATATCCTGTGGTGTCTCATGTAATGTAAATAAGTGTATTGTGTAGTTGCTCTATCCTGTTGAAATTCTCTATCAAGGGCATTTCGTAGGGTTATCTGAATTGGGTGGTTAGTTTTATAGTAATTTTATTTTATATGATGATTTGCCAAGATCCAACACAAAACGCCTCAACTACATAAATAGGTGTCACTCTGTCACGTATCCATCGCTCTTTGATGTAGTAGACCTCGTGTTCTATACTATATTCTTTGACTAGATATATCATCTCTTCGTTATGCACTCTCTTCCTTGTGTGGCTCCATGTCTCAGATATGTGCTCATCAGTGAGTCTAGTGTATCTCTCTGCAGAGAACTCTCTATGTGTATACAGATCATCTCTCCTGATATGTCGATGACCCGTGATAACTATGTGAGTGTACTGTTACACTGATCTGAGTGTCTAATTAGTCTACCATCACAGCTCCTCACTAGAGATGTGTACTCTCTGACGTTAATTGTCTCACTCCCAGTAGTGTATTAACTATGTTGTGCTAAGAGACCGTATCTCTGTACTGTGAGATACTGTGAAGAAACTGTCCAATATGGTCTACCTAAGACTTGTGTCTCTTGCTCCTAGTATGATCTGACTAGATCTAGTTCAGCAAGACATGTTGATAGATCACATGTACAGATGAACATATGTGTCTACCGCTCGGGTATACACACTCTACGTGCTGTTGGTTGTGGTGACCAGCTCATGAGTATAATGCGCTATCTCCATGACCTCTTGCACATCTCGTAGCTCATGTGTAACTAATGTTATTTGTAGTTATTCCTCACATACTCGACAGAAGACTGTTGTGACATATGTGTTGCGATGTCGAATTTAATACTCACAATTTCACTTCCAAACCCTTTCCTAAAAAAATTCCTTTCAATCATACTTAATATACTACCTCAATTATCTAGTGTGTGCTAACTCACTCACTCGCCATAGGTGACTGTGCCGTTACATCATATATAGATATCCCACCATACGCCATCCTCCCCATCACACGACCTCCTAAGATTCCGTGGTGTCTCTATGCAAGACCATTATGTTGTGCTATATAGTGTGTATATGTATATATTACACAACATCAAATTAACATCCACTCTGACTGTAATATGATTGAGTATCTCCTGATCACTCAAACGGCACCATAGTAGTGTGACGTTGTGTCATATGCTCCACATGTGCAATAGTAGATAGATCCTCTGAATCACGGTCCAGTAGGTGAGACTTAATAAGACCCTCTACCTGTCAGAGCCTCTGCAATTCTCACTCAATGAATCACACACCCCGCCAGCTACATCGTCACCCACGCCAACACCAAAAAAAAGTAACTTTATTCTCTTGTTGTGAAGATCACTGCTGAAGTGGTGTGAATAGAGTGTTGAGTCATGTAGACTCTCTGAATCTGTTTCGACAGTGTGAAGATGATGCTCAATATTTATCATTGTTGTAGTAGCGAATCGCCCATTCATCGTACACTGTCCGGTAGATAAATGATATATAGTCTGATATGTGTATAGTGACTGTGATCTACAGATGTTAGAGTGGAGAGTATCAGACTCTATCCATATAGTGCTGTCATAATCCTTGTGACTTGTTATGTATTAATTACAATATAAATTATGGATGTGTCACTACAGCTGGTTTGTCACAAGACCGTTTGGTGATTTGATAGCAGGAAGTAGCCTTGTCGTCAGCAAATGTTTAAAAATAAGTTATATGTAAATCATGATTTGTGTGTGTGAGAGATAGAGTGTATACCATGAGAAGTCAGGACGCTACGTTAGTCTAAAATTGATACTAGCTTGTGTATATATACAGACAATGGACGTGTGTGTTGTCTCTGATAATCGTTTGTATTCCTCTTCTTCTCGCGCACTATGATCGCCGCCTTTCTTATCCTTATCCATCTCCAACTAGTTGCTTGATCATCAGTAACTCAATACGAGTGTTATAACCCTTCTATGTTATGCATTGTGTGTGATGATTAAGTTCGCACACGCAAAGTATATCTGTGATACGGTACCATTGTCTCCGGCTCACTTTGTCGAACTCAACATGAGACTCAATCTACGCTTGGAACTGACAACGAGTGTGTGTTGTACTGTAGTCTGATGAGAGATGTGTCTAGTGACCTGGTGGTAGGGGGGGTGTGTGTTGGGGGGGGGGGGAGGTGGGTGGGGGGGGAGGGGTGGGAGGGGGGGGTGGGGTGGGGGAGGGGTGGGGGGGGGGGGGGTGGAGGGGGGGGGGGGGGAGGTGGGGCAGGGGGGTGTGGTGAGGGGTGTGGGTGGTTTGCTCAAATCGGATATTGGTCATTGGGAGGGGGATTAGTCCTTCTTTGTTGTTTAATGTAGGGGGGGTGAATCGTTCTTGGGGTTTTGGGGGGTTAAGCCAATTTGTGGGGGTGCGATGGGCCTAAACTGTTGGCTTGGTGGGAGTGGGGGGGGGGGGGGAAAAAATGGGAGGGGTGGGTGAGTGGGGCAAGAGGATGAGAACTAGTGTAGAGGGGGGGGGGGAGTGGGTGGGGAAGGGAGGTGGGGGGGGGGTGGGGGGGGGGTACTTGGGTGGGGGCGAGGGCCGGGGGGGTAGGGTATTTGTGGCGTATAAGGGGGCTTCGGTAGGGGGGGGGGTCAGGGGTCTCGGGGTGGGGCGTGGTGCACTTTGTGGTGAATTCCCTAACGCCCGTGATATGCACGTACCTCCAATTTCCCCTAAGATTCATGCCCACGCACCCGTATGTATCCCACCGAACACCTCGCGCAACTGCCGTACCAGGGCCCCTCGTCTTACAGAACCCCCACGTGCCGGCCCCTGACCTTGCTCTTGGAACCACCATACAAGGAAAGGACAGCGACCGCACGCGCGACATGGTCACTCACAAACCCCTCTCGAACGCAGCGCATTTTTGCGGATCTAGACCCCAAGACCCCTGTGAATTGTGGGACTGTCAGCGGTCTAATCCTGCAGATTGGTTTAGGAACATATATCCAAAAAAAAATTAAAAAAGTACTGCTCATTTTTCTCAATATTGGCTATGTTTCTTAGGAAAGATAAAAATTAGTTGGCCGTATGGCTGTTGTTCTGAGCAGTAGATCCACTAATCCGCTGTCTTGCTGTTAATCGCATCTGTGAATATTTTGTACAGACGGATAGATCCCATCCATTGAAAGATAATGAAAAAAGACAGTGGTATAGTATCCATAACACACAAACAACAAACAGAAAAAAAACATGAAGCAAAATGTCATCGACCAGGAGCCTCATTACTACTGTATTGAGTAGTCTAAAAAAAAGCTGTCGCATTTTTATTGCTAAAAAAAACGGTTATACACGCCCAAAAAAAACAACGACCTCGCAGCTCGCAGGTGTTCAAAAATCTACTTGGTATGGGGAGAGAGGGTGATCACTTGTGAGTGGCTGGTGTTCACTAAAAAAATTAACTTTCATAAAAAAACGTACAGAATGGAAAAACCAAAAGATGTCAAATCCACCCCCGTGATGTCCCCAACACAAAAGCTGTAACGTTACCCCCCAGTCAGGTGTTTAAGTCTTACTAACTGCCCTGTATTAAACCCCCCCCTATACCCTCACAAAAAGTGACTGCCACCCACTATCGAGCGCTTCGAGCCTCACAGTCTCACCCCCTTGACCCAGCGCAGAGGTCAATCCCCATCCGCCGTGCAATGCCATGCCTCGATGCCAAACTCCTGATACTAAAGAGTACCAAATGCCCAACCCCACCCCCCCCGACCCATGCACTGCAGATGCTATGTGTCCGCCCCCGCGCCACGCGGCAAAATGACCGGCGTTCTATAGCCCGGCGGATTATGGGGTCATCTCTCTACAAGTGGTGTGATTTCAGTGATAGATCACAGATGGTGTAAGTGTGGAGGATTTTCCTCATATGAGCGCTGGATATCGCTGGCAGTATAGCGCATACAGAATCAGTTGCTCTTAGTGTTTCGGGTGATCGTTCTACGGCACCGTGGGGTGGGTGGGGTGGGTGTGCTGGGGGGGGACGGGGGGTTGCGGGGGCCATGACGGCCAGGTCCTCACGGGGGCCCAAAGGCCCCCACCTACAAGACCAACCCATATGCCAGTCTTCAGCTGGTGTCTCCCTTCGTACAAAGATTACACTTGGCTGTGTTATCGTATGTGAGTGATACATTCAAGTGTGAGGAATCTGAAGTGCTGTATGCAGAGTTTTCTGATGTGTATGTCAATTCAACATGTGTCCTAATTCAGTTGGATGACTTCTTATTTCGACTACTCGAGTGTAATGCTGCATTGGGCAGATGCAACTTGTGACCTTACAGGCTGAACCACCGCATTATAATAAAGTGCCGCGCCAGAACGGAGAGGTGGGCACCACCCGATTTTTAATTTTCAGCACGTTCAGAGCTACCAAACTAAACAACTACAATATGACTTTAGTGCGATTATATTATCACTGGTCTGCTGGTCACGATTTTCCATCCCCAGCACGATCAACACCTGTTAAGTTACTAGGAACTGAAAAATAACCCCCACACCCATAAAGATAGATTCCCCCGCATTTTCCTGGACAAGCTGTGTAGTTCAAGGACCCATCAGACAGGTGTGATGCTGTGCACACAACCGATGCCAACCCACAACAATGCCCGCCAACTGCCAAAACATTACACTATCCATATCCTCCCAAGTATTCATGACTACTACCCCCATTTTACAACTAATACTCAACAATACGGCCACGTACATATATATGTGAACACAAGTCCCCGCATTTAAATTTTATATCTGATATAATAATCACATGCACAAACACCTTCATCTGTAGTTCCCTTGCGCATCTCTTTCATAAACAAGTCCTCTAGAATCCTGTTTAATCCGCTTTTACATCAACATAGCTGTTCTGGTCAACGTAAAAAAAAATTGAATCCAACTCAAAAAAAAAATAAATTGTAACTATACATTCTCTCAAAGAACAAACATAAAGTTACACAATTGAGTATATTCAGTTCAGTCTGGTGTTACGTACAGATAATAAATCTTAAGTTGTTAAATGATAGACGGTATATTACGTGATCTATCACTATAACATAGTACAAAAAAAATCAATAGAGACGTTGATCTAAATGGATTCACATGATGTACCAGAATCAACACTTATGAATCCAACAAAATGGATCTATTAGACTCACGCTAGTTCTATGACCCGCTCTGTGCACAGGAAAAGTAAAAGTCTAATATATCACTCCAATAGACCCTCAGAGTATGAACCCCCACAGCATACCTCACTGATAAAAAAAAGTGTCTAGAGAACCAATAGTGTCAGTCGATGAATCAGCTATCTCACGTTAAATCAGTAACTTAGATATATTCACATGAATATATATCCCTTCCGCGTATTCATTACCAGAGGTAAGAGAACATAAAATAAATTTTATATTCAAATCAGTCAACGTGAAAAATCATGTACCACCTCTTACAGTCTACTGACAGAGCCATCAGTGATAACTGTGTGTCCACAATCGATATTCCTATTACAGCAACCCACATAATATGTCAATTCTCTATGTCATTACTGTGTGCATTCCAGTTGTACCCTCCTGCAATCCATCCCATTTCCCACAATACATAATCCCAATATCTAATGTTTTAACTATTAAATATCATATCACCGTTCATTGTCACACCCACCCCCACTATGAAGAATACGTACACATCAAATCTTATCGCCTCACATGATCTAAAAAAAATATCCTAAAAATGCAAGGACGTCTTACTCGTTTGTGTCTATCAGTACCTGAAAGTGAGTGAATGTAGTGTCAAGTATGGTGTGTTCATTGTGATCTAGAACCACTCGGGAGGATAAAACACAAGACAGATAAGTCGATCACTTACGTAGTCCATCTATCCATAAATTCATCTACATCTCCAGAGCATTTACAAGTGGTCTTATGTAATAGACTACTCCGAGGATCTCGTGCATCGTCGTCTCGCAATGAAGAATGAGTAAGAACTTACAATGAACTGTTACTGTACTGATCAATCGCGCCATGTGTCCGTCCACAATGCACTCGAACATATTACGTAGTTGAGTAGATAGTGTTAGACTGATTTGTAACTCACCATTCAAGGCGACTCATAGTCACTGTAAAGACATACCCTAATCTCAAGTGGTGTTCGTTTAGACAATCATACCTCAATCTGTGTAATTCTATGTCACCTGTTGTAACGCAGAGAATAAGTCTAGAGCATAAGCTAATCCTAGGAACCATTGCGTTTGTGTCTCTATCACTAATCGGATCTCTGTGCTCAGTCGTACAACACTTATTACATGTTCTACTATTACAATCTTTTCTGCTAGAATACAGACACTCACACACAGTTGATCTTCGATCGTTCCCACTGTGTGCATTCCTGTTTACCATAGGGTAAGACCTTCCCCCCCTATTTGATTATTCTATCATTGTAGCTTCTGACTACACTTCAATCTCCGGATACATTTGTGAGACTAGCACCCTCTTGGTGTTGAGAAAGTTTATCCTGTTACGGCAGAGTTAAGCACCCTCTATATCTCTCACGTTTGTTCAGATACCGTTCGAGTGTGTCTAGAGATTTGAGACTATTAGTGTCAAGAACATTTATTCACATATGACCTGATTGTCGGTCACTAGTGTACTCAGTTGTCAGTGTGAACTACTTGTAATGAAGTGTCACTATGCCCAGACTGAGTAAAAGCTTCTCATGATACAAACTTAAGTATGTATCTGACTGAATCAGGCTAATGAGTCATTAGCTCAAACACGATAGTACTAGTTATATAGGATATATGTAAAGAGACACAAGATGCGTGTAAACCATTCCTCTGAGAAAAATGGCTCTGATCTGCTGATCTCCTGTCAGAGCACTCAGCGTAATTATGCCAACTTGGTCGGCCTGCAAACAAGCTGTGTGATATATCAGTTGTAGATATATGTTATAATGTGAGCAACATGTTGTACCCTTACGATAGACGATTACACTTTTCACCTTCGTGGTTACATTGTCGACAGTGCGCTCTCGTTCACAAAGCATGTACTGTTCTGCATAAACTCTGTCTCCAGGTAGAGGGTAGCATCGGTTAATGCACTTACTCATGTCCCACCCTAATATATTCTAGGAGATAATCCATGCTGTTACGAACAGTATTTCAAGATTCTCAATAATTAGGTGTTCCGGTATGATAAAATGAATCGCTGAATTCTAGAGTGGAATTATGTACTCTAGTCTCTTTCACCATAATAATTTTCCTGCATATTGTCTACCACTAAGTACGTGGTTGTGTTGGTAAGACCCAACGCTCAATGTTCTGAACAGTTCCTATTGTGCAAGTCGATTAATTCACATGTTGAACTAATTATGACGCTGGTGCGATGAGAGCGTAAGCATAACTACATGATCTAGGATGTTTCTCTGCAGTTATGTGCTTCTTGTTCTCGTGCTATAGAGCTCAAGAACAACTGGTAGATACTGCTCTTTGATTTGTCATTAAACAAGATGAATGCATAGCGAAATCGTATTGTGTCCACCCCGTGCTTATCTAAAAATCATGTGAATAATACACTAGTGTTTGTGTACTCTTGTCATTTCGAGGGCTTCCGCAACTCACGAATCTGTATTTTGTTTTGTCAACGATACTGATGATATTGCAATGGAAAGTGGTTGATGCTTATCTGCCTAGTTTCATAAATGAAGATAAGCGCAATCAATAGTCCTAAGTTCATATGTAACAGGGAGGGAGCTTTCCAATGGAAGTGTGAAGGGAATTGATTGTATATGTTTAAATTGTTAGTGGAATTTTCAAACCAGTTTGTAAGTGCTGTCGATGTTAAACATCTCTTTTTCATCCCGTAAGAACTAAGCGCATCAATAGTCCCAAGTTCATATGGAACAGGGAGGGAAATGAAAGAAATGATGTACATTTTAATTATAATACATACAGTTTCAAACCAGTGTAAGTGTCGATGTAAACATATTCACTTTAAAATTAATGGAAGTTTCAAACTTTTCAAATCAGTGTAAACATAAATGAAAATATATTCAATTTATATTGTGAACACTTTTCAATCAGTGGAAATGTAAATGTAAACATATTCTATCTGTACTATTAACCTTTTCATTTAAATGTAAAGTAACTATAAAAAGCATTCAATTTAAATTTTAAAAAATTTTCTCTCGAGGGATTAAAGTTAATTCTCATCGAGGGTAAATTGTGAGTAAAGATGAACATTGAAATAATCTCCAATTATTTTGGAGTTAACCTAAAACAAAACTGGATTGATGTAATGGAGGTTAATGCTCTACCCGACACATAAATCTGCTATCTTACACATGACGAAAACTGACGATGCTAAACATTATGTGGGAATAGAAATTCAATGTTGGATAAAAACTATTTTTTTAGCGAAAACATTTTTGGGCCAGGAAATGAATTCCCAATGCTCGAGCTGCATGTCATCCTTATCTGCATTCAATGTGATTAGAAACAAACACTGGATATGTGATCGCTTCTTTTTTGTTTTTAATAATCGGAAATCAATAGAAAATAGATCTGTGTTGTCTAAACAAATACAGAACGGGGAAAATAAGTTTTCGCTGTCCGGGGCAGCAAGCGCTAGGTAAATCCGTGCGTTAGCAGATATAATTATAGATCAAGCGTGTAGAAATACTGCCATCAATGGTACCTATACCTTGTAGCGGTATGGCAGCTTGCGTACCCTGACAATCCCCAGAGCTATGCCAGTGGGAGTTTTACTCCTGGTAGGTTCAACCAAGCTGGACTGGTCTGTGTGGGTAGGGGTCAGACAAAAGCTGGTACCCTGGTCCTCCAGGTTGGGGGTTTTAGCATAGGGCTGACACCCCTGTCTATGTAAAAAAAATAATGAAGTTACGGAAACAACATCAAATGAACAAACTTTGCTGCGGGATGGACATTCGGAGTCTGTGGCTCGTATGACTGTCAGTGGTGAAAGCCGAAAGGAAGCCACTGACATGAAAACGGATGTCCTGACCGCAAAACAGGATACAAGAATAGGATTTTGGAATGTCAGGACAATGCACGAGACAGGTAAACTAAGACAGGTCACGGCAGAAATGAGAAACTATAGGTTACACATCCTGGGGATAAGTGAGAGCAGATGGACAGGGGCAGGAAAAGTTAAAACAGCAACAGGAGAAACAGTACTTTACTCTGGAAGAGAGGATGGACAGCACAGTGAAGGCGTAGCCATTATTCTACAGAAAGGTATAGAAAGGACATTACTGGAATGGAAACCCGTCAACAACAGACTGATACGATTGAGATTGAGAGGGAGATTCACCAACACTACAATAATACAATGCTACGCACCAACGAATGATAGCGATGAGGAGGTCAAGGATGAATTCTATCAACAACTGCAGAAAGAAATGGAAGACACACCTAGATATGATCTTGTTATAGTAATGGGAGACCTCAATGCGAAAGTTGGTACACACAATACATATAATGAAAGAACAATGGGGAAATGCGGCAGCGGAACAGCAAACGAAAATGGGGATAAGCTAATAAGTTTCTGTAGCATTAACAACCTGGTCATTGGAGGAACACTTTTCCCACATAAGGAAATTCACAAGTTAACATGGGAATCACCAAATGGTCGGGACAGAAACCAGATAGACCACATCATGGTTAACGGTAGATGGAGACATGCATTACAAGATGTGAAGGTAAGAAGAGGTGCAGATGTGGGAAGTGATCACCATTTAGTAGTAGCAAAACTGAAAGTGAAACTAAGAAGGGCTGGACCAACTGTAACTACACAGAAAAGGTTTGACATCAGCAAATTGAAGGACCCCCTTACCAGAAAAGCTTTTGTGGCCGACATTAAGAAACGATATCAATTTGCCAAAAGCCAGGAAAAGACATTGACTGATGATATAGACCAGAATTTCAACACCATTTCAACAGTATATAAGGAAAGTAGCAAATCATGCTTAGGATTCCAGGAAAGGAAGAAGCAAGACTGGATAACACCAGAAACACTAAACACCATAAAGATGAGAAAGGAAATGAAAAGAAAGAAAACAGAAGCGAAGTCCCCCAGGTTAAAGCAATTATATAGCGAACAGTACAGCCAGCTGGACAGGGAAGTTAAACGCCAAACCCGAGCCAACAAAAGGAATTTCCTAGACGATCTTGCAAAACAGGCAGAAGAGGCAGCACTGAGAAATGAACAAAGCACAGTATACAAAATAACTAAATTCATCAGCGGAAAACAAGGTGCAAACAATATTACATTAGTAAGAGATAAGCAAGGAAATTTCATCAAGACAGTAGAGGGACAGGAAACAAGATGGGCAGAGCACTTCAGAGAAACCGTGAACAAGGAAATACCAGAGACACAATTGAATGTTCCTGAGGCTGAAAACGATCTAGATGTAAATACAGACATTCCACGAAAAGAAGAAATCATCACAGCAATCAAAGGGTTAAAAAACGGTAAAGCTCATGGCCATGATAACTTAAATGCAGAGCTATTTAAGACAGACCCTGAGCTAGCAGCAGAACTATTAGAACCACTATTTGCACAAGTGTGGAAAATGGGGACAACATCATCAGAGTGGAACAAAGGAATAATTGTCAAATTGCCCAAAAAGGGAGATCTTGCAGACTGCAATAATTGGAGAGGAATCACTCTTCTCTCAGTTCCCAGCAAAATACTAGGCAGGATAATTATACAGAGAATTTCAAAGGTAGTAGACTACAAACTGAGGAAAGAACAAGCAGGATTTAGAAAGAACAGAAGATGTGTAGACCATATATTCACTCTCAGGAACATTATAGAGCAGTGCTCAGAATGGCAAAGACAGCTTTACATAAATTTTGTTGATTTTGAAAAGGCTTTTGACAGCATACATAGGGACAGTTTATGGAAAATACTGAGGGCTTATGGAATTCCAAGCTGCATAGTGACAATCATAAAAAGCCTCTATGCCAACTTTACGTGTAGTGTTGGGCAGAGCAACCTAACCTTTGAAGTGAAGACAGGAGTACGACAGGGATGCCCCTTATCAACCACTCTATTTTTAACAGTAATAGACTGGGTGATGCGCCAGACAACAGAGGGCAGTCCAAGAGGAATAAGATGGACTACATTTTCTACATTGGAAGATCTGGAATATGCAGTTGACATTGCACTGCTGGCACATTCACATCAACACATCCAGGAAAAAACGGATAGACTTAATAAATTTAGCCAGCAGGTGGGCTTGAACATCAATTTAAAGAAGTCTGAGGTCATGACGCTCAATGTGAGCAACCCTGAGCCCATATCAGTAAGGAATCAGCAATTGGTACAGACAGATACCTTCACATACCTAGGAAGCATAGTAACACCAGACGGTGGGGCAGGCAAAGACATCAACATCAGAATGAATAAGGCAAGAACAGCCTTCTTTAGCCTAAACAACATCTGGAAGTCCTCCCAATACAGCACAAGCACAAAATTAAGATTATACCAGAGTTGCGTGCTTTCTGTGCTTCTCTATGGTGCGGAATGCTGGAGAGTCACAGAGAAGGAAATGTCAAAATTGTCCTCTTTTCACACAACATGCCTAAGAAAAATTCACCGCATCTTTTGGCCGAATACCATCACCAACCAAGATCTGCTTACTCGTAGCAAGTGTCGTGAAATATTCTAATCCACATATATAAATTATCAGGTAAATATAAAGCCTAACAAATAAATTCTAATAAAGAAAAGAGCAATGGTAAAATAACAGTGCTGTCACAAAGAATGTACTCGAAAATCCCCTTTGTTTTATGCTTCGTCTGCAAATTGTAACGCTTTCACGTTGATAGTAAAAGCCTACTATATTATTACCCGCTTTCTTCAATGAAACGTGTGCTGTATTTCTTGCAAAAACATTGAGATACCAAGCTGAACAATGACCTAATTTTAATATTTCATTCATTCCATTTTATACACGGCGTAACTAAAGACAGATGGACTAAAGGATAGAGAGAAGGGAGAGGCATAAAGCCGAACACGTGCAACACAAAACACGCGTCGCGCGATACACAATTACTACTATCACGCGTGTAAGGCCACATGCACTAACTTTTTCGGACGGACAGTGATAAAAACACTAACCTTCCCAGAGTTAGGTTTTTAAATCTTGAAAAACTCTTATTAGAAAGATGACAATAGATGGGTTTACGTTTGAAAACATTACAGTACCCAGACAGCACATCTTCGAAACAGGAGGTAGAAGGAATTGCATATTTTGAACGCAGCATTTTAGCTCTATTAAATATATATATATGGGTTCCTTAGGGTTTGCTGACAAAGAATATGTACAACGTTATGCAAATAGTCTAGGAATTAACAAGTTATAGCAAAAATAAAATGATGGTGCTGTCAGACAACACCCAAAATCAGAATCGCTCAGTGGTAGATTTTTTTACACCACCATTGTACGGGAAATGGGCCACAAGTTACATTTGAACTGATTGGCTGGAATGATATGTAAGGCTAAACACGATTAGTCGGACTATAAATGCTATCCTTGGTTGTTAGGGGAGACGTAGGAAGTTAAAATTTTTTCAAACACTTGTCGAAACGTGGCTCCATTGGCCAGACTCGCTGATATACTCACTTAGGAGCGTTAGTTCGAGACCACTAGTTCAAATAAGCTTGATAAAGCAACAGTGCGTTGAAGCCAGCTCATATTTTTGCTAAATAAAAGCCTGGAACATAAGCAGATGGGAATTTGTGCCAGTATTTGTGCCAGAATTCATTGCTAATCAACGTATCTGTGTTTGTTTCCATGAATTGTGGTAAGCTTGAAACATTCAGTATCTTTTAATGAAAATTGAATGTGAATTGTTAATTTATGCCTGTATATATGTGTAGTTTAGTAGCAAACATGATGTAAAGCCTATAATGCTCCAGCCTGAACAGAAGGTGTCGGAGGAAAGTAAAACTGCATGGAATGGCCAAACAGTACACTGACACCTAGATTATTGATTAGACAGAAATAATGCTGGAAGTGCAGAGGCGTAGTAACCATTAAGGAGGTTAATACTGGTATAAAGTATTTCAGATGAAGCTGACAGTTGGCCTAACGCTCTGAACTCAATGTTTGTGATGTATTGTGCTCAGTGTAAAAAGAGAGTATAAATTAGTTATGAAGTAGAAGGTACATCCTTCTTGTTTTCAGGGACCGTGGTCTTGACGTTATTGAGCAGCACCTGGTCAGAGCTTTGCTGAATCCAGAGTCGGACAGCATACTTGTAACTGTCTTTTTTTCTTGTTGAGGTGATCACTGGCCCAAGACAGTTTACATGTTGTTAGATGTGTAGTGCGAGCGTATGATGAGTTGAGTGTGGGTGCGAATGAAGACGCGAATGTGTTTAGGCTCGTATAGATGTAGATCCTGCAACCCATACTCTCACATGCAGTAATCAAGGATGCTTTGACACTGCAGGCATGTTTCAAGACATTTATTGACGGGAACACACATAATATCAACAGGAACAGTCAGTGTAACAAGGTCATGCTGACCTGACATCGATAGGTATACATTTGGCATTCAAAAAGGTAAACATCAGAATAGACGTGCATGGTCAATAGCAAAGTTCTTCAATAATGACAGTTCGTAGCGTTGCCCTTGGCGTCTCTGACTAAACGCGTCAGATGCCTTAGTTACCTTGACACACAGGTGCAACTTGGCACTCCCTGCCAATTGCACATATCAGGCTGTAGTATAATAGCCGGAAGCACAGGCCTCGTCCTAACGTCGGCCGTGTACTTCTGTTAAATAGGTTATCATCAACCCTGCAGTAATACTTATTGTAGATAGAAGTTCCGCCAATCTGCGGCTCCCACAATATATCTTCGTCACTGGATTTCTGGACAATATAAGACTAACAGTCTTGGATGGCTACCTCGAGCACAAATATATAAGTTCTGAAATGGCGGATCCGTGAACTGCTGTTCACCCTAGGTAATCCTTTACATGTTCTGCCACCGAAAAGCGTAATAATGCATAAAGGTCGGTATTACCTGGTAAATGAATCCTCAGAACTACACAAGGAATTCTGTCGTCATCCCGACGCACAGAGATTCACTGGGGAAAACTGCCATAGCAGTTACTTCGAAGATTCTCCCCGAAAAACAATGGACTCTTGGTCCCTTCAGAAAAACAGGACCTCCCGGCTTCCCGGAAGTATATCTCACTCCCGCTTAAAAAACCTTCCCATAGGCCTACGCCCGAACTGACAACCTCTGACCCTAAAGGTCAAACACAATGAATGAATAAACAAGGGAAGACAACCCCTAATCAACCTGACATCGCAGGTAAAGACACAATTATACTTATGATACAAACATAAGCAAATAACTTGACAGATGACTCCGTCGAAAATGACAGCAACATTACTACCACCCCCCTGTAAAAAAAAATGCAATTTTTTTTTTTTTAAATATGTTCATGAGCAAGATAGCACCAGTATCACTTCTGTGCTCATGCAAACAACGAACCTAATATCAGGTACAATAGAAGAGGGTACAAATCATCTCCCAACATAGGAGAAAATATTTCCTTTAAGCCAAACAAACTAAGGGATACCATTCAAGAAACCTAAGTTGCTGGCAATACCAATCATATATCAAACATTACTAAATAATATAATCATAGCAATATACAAATGTCAATGCTATTTTAGCAACATATCACTGATGGATGGACAAAATGAAATTTGTTAAATTATCTAAACATCATCCAAATACATTTGTATTACAACATATTATGATATTAAGGACAGACCTAAGTCTGAAAATATATCAGGAAAAACTAGGACACAAGATTTAACTGGAATCATGTGGGCATCTAGACAATATGTCCGCCATCACATTATCCGAACCACGGATAGCTCGCACCGTGAAATGGAAAGGCTGAAGAGCAATAGCATAACGAGTAGATCTCGAGCTCTTCAAATCCTTACTTTGCATAGCCGTAAGAGCTTTTTGGTCGGTTTCCATAAAGAAATGCGCGCCCAGAAGGAACCTTTGTAGCTTAAGAATGGACCAAACCATAGCTAACAATTCACGGTCCAAAACCGAGTAATTCCTTTCTGCCGCATTCAGCTTCCTAGAAATATACATTACAGGATGCAGAGTTCCTGAATATTCCTGCATTAGTGCCGCTCCAATGCCAGTGGAAGAGGCATCACTACGAAGGACAAAAGTCTTATCAATCGTCGGTAGTCTTAAGATAGGATGAGATGAGAACAAATTCTTAACCTGATCCAATGAAGATTGGCATTCTTGGGACCAACGCACCATATTAGGAGAACCTTTTTTCAATAACGTTGAAAGTGGTGCCATAATGGAGGACAGATTCTCAATGAATCTTCCATAGAATTGTATCAATCCCAAGAGACTACGCACTTGCTTTTTTGTCTTCGGAACCGAGATATTTAATATCTTTGAAATGTTTTGGTCCTCTGTCTTCAACAGACCATGACCAACTCGATGACCTAGGAAGGAAATTTCACTAAACCCAACAAAAGCTTTAGAGGGTTTAGCAGTCAATCTATGCTCACGTAGAGTAGATAGCAATTCCTTTAGACCCACATAGTGTTCTTCCCAAGTATCGCTGAAAAGACAGATGTCGTCTAAATATGCAATGACATCTGCACGATCTGATAGAATTCGTCGCATCATGCGCACGAAAGTAGCTGGGGCGTTCATAAGCCCGAAAGGCATAAAATTCCATTGAAACAGACCCCTAGGTGTCGAAAAAGCAGTGAGAGGTTTGGCGTGTTCCGTCAGTGGGACTTGCCAATAACCTTTCGACAAGTCTAGTTTAGTAAAGAATTTAGCTTTAGAAAGTCTAATAAGTAGATCATCTAATAACGGCATAGGTTCAGCATCGAACTTCGTAACTTGATTTAATTTGCGATAATCAACGCAAAGACGTATGTTATTGTCTTTCTTTCGAACAATAACTATCGACGAAGAATAAGCTGAAGTGGATGGTTCAATTATTTGTAGTTGAATCATTTCATCCAATTCTTTCTCGACTTGTGCTTGAAAATGAATAGGTATTGGGTATGGTCTTACTCTGATCGGATTACGATCAGTAAGTATGATGTCATGTTCTATGACATCTGTGTGTCCAGGAATGTCGGTAAGGACATCCTGATATGATTGTAACGTAGAGGATACTTGACGTTGTTCCTCAAAAGACAAGTTAGAAGAGACTGTAACGTCTCTCCACGATTCCATTGAAGTAAGTGGAATCGCAGGAAGAGGTAAGTTCACGTCAGAAAAAATAGTTTCCTCATCCTGTATAACGGACAGGGATGAGATGTGACCATGTTGAACTGGAGAGTCGTCCGTCGCCTGGAAAATAGGCTGTAAATAGTCTGGACGTTCAATAAACTCTGTTAGCATATTTATATGGAAGGTTTTACGCCTTCCATCCACATCGACAATATAGTCGACATCAGAAATTTTCGAGACTATAGTGTATGGACCCTTCCAAGAAATGAGAAGTCTATTCTCTCTTGAGGGCAGTAAGACATATGCTTTGTCTCCAGGACAAAGTTGACGTAGGCGTCTTTTCTTATTAGCAAATCGCCTAGCTTTTTCTTTCGCAAATTCGGAAGATGAAGTTGCTAACCTGCACGATTCGATAATCTTTTCTCTAAGAGCTATAACATATTCATATGACGATTGTGTATCATCGTCAATATTATCGGAAGTTATCAAATCGTGTAACAAGGACATTGGCCCGCGCGGTTGCGCGCCAAAGACAAGTTCGAAAGGAGAAAACCCTGTATGCTCGTTGGGAACCTCTCTATAGGCAAAGAGGACTGCAGGTAAAACCCTGTCCCAATCTTCAGGATGATCCTCCGTTATCTTGCCAAGTAAGTTCTTTAGTGTCCTGTTAAGACGTTCTACCAATCCATTGGACATTGGATGATAAATACTACTGAGAGACCTTTTAATGTCTAGCGTAGCCATTACCTGAGACATAACGTCCGAAATTAACTGAGTGCCGTGATCCGACAGTATTTCTCCGGGGAATCCCAGACGAGAAAATACGAGCCAAAGAGCATCAGCGATATCGACAGTTGATATGCTCTTCAGAGGAATAGCCTCTGGCCAACGCGTGCACATGTCCACGCAAGTGAGGATAAATTGGTGTCCTCTGGCTGACTTAATTTTGAACGGACCAATGATGTCTATAGCCATTTTCTGAAACGGCCGAATCGGAATATCTGCAGCCTGAATAGGAGCAGCATGTCTCGGACCCCTAGACTTGACCTCTTGACAAATTTTGCAAGATCGGCAATAAATTCGGATGTCTTTATTCACGAATGGCCAAAAGAATGACGCAAGGACTCTAGTTTTAGTTCTGGAAAAACCCATGTGTCCCGCACACTGAGAATCGTGTGCATGCCGAAGAATTAAGGCTCTCATACACTTAGGCACAAGAATTTGCGAGTGCATAGACTTGTCCGAGTGTTGTACCATTCGTACCAATATACCATTCTTCATAGTGATATACGATTTGTGATTCGTATTTTGATTGGGATCCCCTTTCTTTGCAAGAAGGAAGTATTTCTTCAAAGAAGGATCCTCTTCTTGCCGTTTAACAAACGAGTCATGGGAAATCACCAAGTGCTAGTCTTGGCTATCAACTTCATTACTATTATCAGATGAAGTTGGGGGGTTAAGAGCTTGAGCTCTTGTCATCACTGCATTGACCGTTTGAATGTTTTTTTCTTCCCAACTAGAAATTTGTTGCGGGGTGCATTCCTTAACCCCATGAATACGACCGATTATAAGATCCGCAATAGGATTAGGAAGAAGACATGCATGGACATCTCCTGTGAAGAAAGGAGTGTCAATCCTAATAATAGCAGTAGGATAGCTTTCCATAGTACCACCAAATGTAACACATTTGATTGTTTTTCCCGTGGCACAGCAAGGATCTATCAGAGACTCCTTAACCCCGACGGTAGTACATCCCGAATCGAAAAGTACTGAGACTAGCCTATCATTTATTAGACCTTTATGTAAGATGAGAGATCCTCTCCCATCATGCGCAACTGTAGCAGGTAGAGCAGGAAGAGGGTGATCACAACTTAGCGTAGATACAGTTGATGATTCAAACAATGTTAAGCATTGGGGGCATTCAGTTGCTCTCCCAAAATCGAAAGCACAACCAGTGATAGCCCTAGAGTTACCACTATCATTTACTGTATTACAGGCTCCATCAAACTCTTGTTGCGCAGAGTTTGCCTGTTGGTAAGGTCTTTTTTTGTTAAACCTAGGTCTACCTCGATTATCATTTCCCCTGTAATTATTTCGACTATCATTTCCCCTGTAATTGTTATCATATTGCCTATTGTAATCATCATTCCGGTTTGAATCCCGGTTTCTAAATTCACCATCGTCATAATCTTGACGTCGAGAATGATTACCTCGAAAATTTGAATAGTTATTATTTGGATAGCTTTTACGAAAGTGTCTCAAATTATTACCACTAAAATTACGAGAACTACCATCTTGTCTCCACTGCATAGACGAAGAACCATCATGTGTTGGATTACTCCGCTTCTGAGTGTAATTTTGATTACTTCCCCTATTCCAATTTTGTTGAGCACCCTGAAATTTTTTTCTGAAATTAGGGCCATATGGTGTTGCCGAAGCAGCTGGCAACCCTTCTTTCACTTTAGAATTGCTAACTGTAGCATGGGGACGTGCTGTGGCATACTGACAACAGTATTCCTCCATTTCTTTTAAGTTTTTAGGCTTACGCTCATGAAGGAATGCAAGAAAAGAATCATTAACAGATGACAAAACCTTATCTCGCAATAATAAGTCCATTAGACCTTCATATGTTTTCTCAATCTGAGACAACTCAACCATGTACGACGTATCTTTGTAACAAAATCAGAGAAATCTACTCCATTTTCTGGCAACATTGTCCTAAAACGAAGACGATAGTCTTCTTGTTTTAATTGGTATTTCTTTAGTAATGCTGCCCTGACAACATCATAATTAGTCCTCTCATGTTCGTCTATTGTCATAAGAGTAGTCACTGTGTCACCTGTAAAAAATGGCATCAGTTGTTCAACATATTTTTCCTTTTTTATGTTATGCGTATCGCACAAAAATTGGAATCTATCTAGATAATCTGCTACGTCATCCTTTAAAGGATTGAAATGAGGCAATTTAATCCTACTAACAAACTCCTTTGTCGTACTCGAAGTTGTTTGCTGAGCACCCGTACTCGCCAATTTCAATTTCTCTAACTCCAAAATTGCGAGTTTTTCCTCAAGTTCCATCTTCTGTTTTCTTTCCTCATGTTCCATTTTTCTAATTTCAGCCTCAGCAGCAGCTTGAAGTTTTTTTTCCTCTGCAGCAGCTTGAAGTTTTTTTTCCTCTGCAGCAGCTTGAAGTTTTTTTTCCTCTGCAGCAGCTTGAAGTTTTTTGTCTTCCATTTCCATCTGGAATTTTCTTTCATCAGCTGCAGCTTGAGCTTTCCTCTCCTCAGCAGCAGCTTGAGCTTTTCTCTCCTCAGCCTCTCTTTGATACCTTCTTTCTTCAAGTTCTAATCTTCTATTCTCAGCTTCTAGCTTCTTTAGTTCAGCTTCTGCTTTCAATTTAATTTCCTCTTTTTGTTTCTTTTCTTCTGACTTTAATGCAATGGCGAATTGAGCAGATGAATATTCTTCCAATTCTTTACCAGACTTACCAAGGGTCAACCCTTGCTGGATGAAGAAATCCAATGTAGACATTCTGTCTAATGAGATCAGAAACCTGAAAAAAAAAATTAAATAAATTACCTTATCCCACTTCAATGGGAGACAAGTCTGAAATGCTAGACTTGTATACTCACTTCACTTTATTTTACTGTCTCAATCTTTGTAGATAACAAGTCTTTTATCAAAGAACTTGTATAAATATCTTATATAATATTATTTAACAAACTCTATATGAAGAGTCTACCTTATCAATAATATCAAAACATGACCAAGTATGTGTATGTAGACTGTGCATGACAGTAATGTAGTACAACCAAAAAAAAAAAATACAAAGACAAAAATACAAAACAATACAAATGGCAACACTGTTTTAACCAAAAATGTGTAGAGAAATACACAAGAAAGGAGAGACCTACAGAATACAAACAAAACAAATCGACAATCAAAACTAAAAAACAGACAAAATATTACAAAAACAACGTTAAGTACAATTACATCACAGCTAACATCAATAGCGACCAATTGTCACTAGCAAATTTCCAAATTAAGAAAATTTGCACCTACAGACCGCTTACAGTAAGCCTCGATCAAGTGGCATATTTACCGTAAGACCCACCAACCGAAAAACCCGCAGAAAAATACACAAAACAGTAGAAGTGACATAAACATATAGCAATCAATTTCAATGTGTTGCAGAACAAGTTCAGTCACAGCTGAAACTAAAATAAATTTCTTGCTCCTTGCGAACACAGAAACGAAATGTCAAACGCGCACTGAACGTCAAATCCACTGTAACATAAAGTGGTATTCACGAACCAAAGTTACTATGACCTTCTCAAATTAGGGCTTGCACATTGAATGTTTACAATTTCACGTACTGTTTACAGACACTTGACCTCCCACACTGTAGCTTGAATACTCTGACCTAGAAAAGTCTGTTGTTGAATGAAACGTGTAACAACCCGCAGTACTGTTTACAATAGGAACCCGCCTTCTATGCAGTTATGGTCCACGTAGCAAATGCCTAGTAGTTCACTTCAGTACTTGTCTTGTTATGCTTTATGTAGCATTATGATATAAATGCTCGTACTGTTTATTTGTGTCAACCGTTGATGACCTATATCTGTCCTGTTGTAGCCAAAACTTGCAAGTGTAGAATTAGCGTTGTGTGTTACGGCTGTCCCGTGTGTAGCTTAGACCCACAGATCAGAAGTGTAATGTGTACTTGTCCTTCTTGTAACTTTCTCGACAAAACTGGAGACATCATACATGTAACAGCCAACCAGGAATGTAAATTTCTGGATCCATAAATGTCAACAATAATGTCAAATGCTCGCTCTGTTCTTTTTAAACCCACAGATCTGGTCCATCAGAAATGTAAGTTTCTAGGCCACATTGGCGACAAGAAATGTATCATAAGAGCCCACGTAACTGGTCCACCAGAAATGTAACTGTCTTTTTTTCTTGTTGAGGTGATCACTGGCCCAAGACAGTTTACATGTTGTTAGATGTGTAGTGCGAGCGTATGATGAGTTGAGTGTGGGTGCGAATGAAGACGCGAATGTGTTTAGGCTCGTATAGATGTAGATCCTGCAACCCATACTCTCACATGCAGTAATCAAGGATGCTTTGACACTGCAGGCATGTTTCAAGACATTTATTGACGGGAACACACATAATATCAACAGGAACAGTCAGTGTAACAAGGTCATGCTGACCTGACATCGATAGGTATACATTTGGCATTCAAAAAGGTAAACATCAGAATAGACGTGCATGGTCAATAGCAAAGTTCTTCAATAATGACAGTTCGTAGCGTCGCCCTTGGCGTCTCTGACTAAACGCGTCAGATGCCTTAGTTACCTTGACACACAGGTGCAACTTGGCACTCCCTGCCAATTGCACATATCAGGCTGTAGTATAATAGCCGGAAGCACAGGCCTCGTCCTAACGTCGGCCGTGTACTTCTGTTAAATAGGTTATCATCAACCCTGCAGTAATACTTATTGTAGATAGAAGTTCCGCCAATCTGCGGCTCCCACAATATATCTTCGTCACTGGATTTCTGGACAATATAAGACTAACAGTCTTGGATGGCTACCTCGAGCACAAATATATAAGTTCTGAAATGGCGGATCCGTGAACTGCTGTTCACCCTAGGTAATCCTTTACATGTTCTGCCACCGAAAAGCGTAATAATGCATAAAGGTCGGTATTACCTGGTAAATGAATCCTCAGAACTACACAAGGAATTCTGTCGTCATCCCGACGCACAGAGATTCACTGGGGAAAACTGCCATAGCAGTTACTTCGAAGATTCTCCCCGAAAAACAATGGACTCTTGGTCCCTTCAGAAAAACAGGACCTCCCGGCTTCCCGGAAGTATATCTCACTCCCGCTTAAAAAAACCTTCCCATAGGCCTACGCCCGAACTGACAACCTCTGACCCTAAAGGTCAAACACAATGAATGAATAAACAAGGGAAGACAACCCCTAATCAACCTGACATCGCAGGTAAAGACACAATTATACTTATGATACAAACATAAGCAAATAACTTGACAGATGACTCCGTCGAAAATGACAGCAACAATACTCCTTGGTCCATTTAGCTATCAGTGAGGTGTCTCCAGAGCACAGGGGAGAAATCGAGCAGAGGAGTCTTTTCCTGCCGCCATCACGCAAGATAAGCTGATCTGGCCAGCTGAGCTCAACATTATGTACCCCCATCTTAAAATAACATTGTAACATAAACTTAAGAGGGGAAGTAAATTGTTTTAATATCAGGAACTGAGAACATCTCCAATACTAGTTCCAATAAAGACAAACTATTGAAGTCATGATGACAAATACCAACAGAGCTTGAACAAAACAAAACCAGTATTACCTCATATTACTACTACACAACTGACACACATAGGATACTTTTAATAATATATGTCACTACAATATTCATATTGATAAATTCTGTACTTATAACTTGTAATTAAAATTGATTGTGATTCCTGGTTCCCTTTGTATTTGAATCAGGACATATATTCATTCATGACAGCAATGAATACATATTGTTATTTGAAAAGTTATCAGTGACTCCTTTAAGATATCCTTGTAGAGTGTTTTATGTATGTGAGTGTCACAGTGTTGTCAAGTGTGGTGGAATAAATTAAATTGTTTATCTGTCTGTTGTTGTTATGACTTACACTTCATCATACACATACCCTAGACATATAACGTAGTCATCACACTATTCCAGAATAATTCTGACTGAGGTATACATATGTGGCAGCAAGTAAGGTTATATATAATACACTACTCCTATTAGATATATATATACCTTCACAGCTGATCTCAGTCAGTACACTAAGTCCCCTATAAATATTTATAACATCCCACTTCACCACATATATTGGGGTCTCGCTCTTGGGATTTTGAATCTTTCCCTATTAAAAATATTGGGGGTAATTCACTTCAGGGAATATAAGAATTAAAAGGTATCCTTGGGTGGAATTAAATAAGTTGAGCTCACGGTGCCTGTGTTGTCCATTAGATATATATTTAGAGATTGAATTGTTGGTTAGACATTGTATAAATTTACCTGATAGACAATGGCGGACCTGGCCAAGTTTCGATCTGCTGCTGTTCAGACTGCAAAAGAGTTAGGATTAGATGGGCAAGTTATGGTTGCCTATGTCACTACGGAATGTGACAAATTTATTGAACGCGAAGAAAGAAGGTTTGAAGCCGAAAGAAAGTTAGAGGCTGAAAAAGAAATTAAGAGGTTGCAGATTGAGGCTGAGGCTAAGAAATTGGAAGCAGAAAGAGAAGACAAAAGATTGGCTGCAGAAAGGGAAGCAGAAGAAAGAAGATTGGCTGCAGAAAGGGAAGAGAAGAAATTAGCTGCAGAAAGGGAAGCAGAAGAAAGAAGATTGACTGCAGAAAGGGAAGAGAAGAAATTAGCTGCAGAAAGGGAAGCAGAAGATAAAAGATTACAAAGGGAACATGAGTTACGACTAAGGGAGTTTGAGTTTCAAGGCCATGCTCCTGAAAATGGTGCCAGTCCCTTTGCCTCTGATGCCACTGCTAGCCAAGGAGCCTCAACCTCAGCTATGAATTTTCATTTAGATCATTTTGTTGAGAAAGACGATGATATAGAGAGCTATCTAAATAGGTATGAACTATTAGCTACCACGTATGGGTTAGAGAGAGAAAGGTGGAGCTTAAAGTTATCTCAGGGACTTCGTGGGGCAGCTTATGAAGTTTTTGCAAAAATGAGCAGAGGTGATCAGGAAAATTATGACATGCTGAAGCAGGCTCTTTTGTTAAGGTATGAAAAGAATGCAGAATTTTATAGGAAAAAATTTAGGAATGCTAAACTACTGTCAGGTGAAACCTATCACCAGTTCTCTGCACGGTTAGAGACATACTTGGAGAAATGGACTTCTCTGGGGAAAACCCAAGATCTTAAGGAAATGGTCCTTATAGAGCAATTAAGAGAGTCCATGGCTCCAGACCTGAGAAAGTTTCTCATGGAACAAGGTGCAGAGAGGCTGGGTGAGTTGCTAAATGGTGCTGAAAGGTATCAAGCAGCTCAAGCAGAGGTAACAGGTAATAAAAAGAAACAAGTGGATAACTTTAGGGCACCACAGAACTTTAATAAATTTGATCCTAGGGATCAAAACACAGGTAAGCACCAGTTTGATAGGCCACGGTATGAAAATAAAAATAAATTCCCACAATTCGATGAAAGGAAATATGATGAAAGAAAATCTTTCAACCAAGGAAAAAGATGGTGTAAGAATTGTCAGATGGACAATCATGACACTGACCGTTGCAGAAGGAAACCTGTGTATATGGCAACCCTTCAGGTCAGGTCGACCTCAAGACAGGAGGAGGATATTATGTTGGATACCACTCCAGAAGAGATGAGGAAGGCACAGGCTGGGGATAAAACACTCAAGCCTTGTTTCAGGAAATTGTCAACTTGTCATACAACTCCAGGCAAGGGAGATTTTTACATGAAAAACAAGTTGATGTATAGGAAGACTGGAGCTAGATCCAAAGGTCAAGGACAGCTGGTACTTCCTAAAAGATATAGGGCAGACTTAATAGGGAGCCTACATGTGAAACCAGATGGGGACCATGAGAAGATAGGTACCATCATTCAAAAGGTGGCTCACAATTATTATTGGCCCAAAGCAAGATGGGACATTGAGAATTTTGTAGAAAGGTGTAGCATAGCACATGAGGGAACACCCACAAGTGGGAACATGGATCAGGACCTGGACACGCCATGGGGCAAAATTAGGCCTGACAATAAAAAGAAATATAGATTTGATAAAGTGGACCAAATGGAATGGGAAGCCCCTTTTCACGGACAAGCTTCACTTAACTGTTTTACAATGGCCACTATGCGGAGAGTGCAAAAATATGTCTTACCCCAGGATAAGCCGAAAATCCCTCAATCGGACTTAAACAAACTGGAGGAAGAGGATGTAGAGAGGAAATCTCTCATCAAGAATTTTAAGTGGGGAGAAAGCCCCAGGAAAAGAATTGGTAGCGGTCGTTTTGTGAATGATAATTCTGGGAGGAAAAATCATCACTATAAAGCTTCGAGTGGAAGAGACCATACCGGTGCATGGACAAAGAGGTCCACACAATTAAAGGTCCATATGTAGCTTTGTTAAGAACGTGGACTGATGAAAAGGCAGAGGAAAACATTACATCTTCATACCAATATGTGAATGAGCTGACCACTCGTTTAAAAACTGGCTGGAAACTTGCCAATGAAAATTTGAAACAAGCCAGGAAGAAACATGCTGCCTATTATAACAGGAAGGCGAAAGACAGAAATTTGGCTGTGGGAGAGAAAGTACTGCTTCTTTTGCCCGGGAGTCAGAATAAGTTACAAATTGGATGGCAGGGTCCAATATACAGTTTTAGAGAAGGTGTCTAGAACAAATTATAAGATAGATAAGAAGGGGAAAGAAAAAATCTATCATGTGAATCTCCATTACACCCCTGTGAGACAGCAGCCCAGGTGAAAATCAGTACACATTTAACGAAAACTCAGAAAGAGAGAGTGCAACAGGTTCTAAATAATCATGCAGAGGTGTTAACAGACCGACCAGGGCATACAAACCTATTGGAATATGATATGAAACTGATAGACCCACACCTGTATGTATGAAACCATAGTCGATTCCGTTTGCTAAGGAGAAAGCTTTGAAGGAAGAGATAGACTATCTGTTGAAGGAAGGAATTATTTCGCACAGTGAATCCTCATATAGTTCCGGTGTGGTACTCTTAAGGAAGCCCTCTGGAGAACATAGACTCTGTATAGATTACAGGAGACTGAATGCTATTACAGAAGGACAGGTGGATCCATTGCCGGATACAAATCAGCTGTTTGCCAGACTAAATAAAGCTAAATATTTCTCAAAAGTGGATCTGAGTAAAGGATACTATCAGATTCCAGTAAAACCTGAGATCAGAAAAAATTGTTGGATGTAAACATTTCGGAGGAACGTAATGAATCCCTGAGTTGCCTCTTTGATTGAGGATATTCCGAATGTTTCATACAGGATAATAAGAAGATTATGGGATCCACTACGAAAACTCTGCTATCACCAGGTATATGTTATCTCCTCATAACGTACCTTTTTGAGGGAAATATAATGTTCTCTGGACATGTCATTGCGCAGACTCAGAGAAGAGAAATGGTGAATACGGGTTGCGAAGCAGCATTAAGACAAGCACTCACACTTGCGGCTGTTCAGTAACATAACCGAAATATATTATTGGTTGTAGAAGTCTGAGGCAGATTTCATGAGTAGTGCCTACTCTAAATGGACCCAACTACATAAAACCATGATAGCACCACAGCAGAGTAAAGTCAAGTTGACTTACATTTATCTATGTGTATATAGAATAAAGGACTGACATGGGATGTCTGTTTTAAGAGGGGAGGTGTCGTGAAATATTCTAATCCACATATATAAATTATCAGGTAAATATAAAGCCTAACAAATAAATTCTAATAAAGAAAAGAGCAATGGTAAAATAACAGTGCTGTCACAAAGAATGTACTCGAAAATCCCCTTTGTTTTATGCTTCGTCTGCAAATTGTAACGCTTTCACGTTGATAGTAAAAGCCTACTATATTATTACCCGCTTTCTTCAATGAAACGTGTGCTGTATTTCTTGCAAAAACATTGAGATACCAAGCTGAACAATGACCTAATTTTAATATTTCATTCATTCCATTTTATACACGGCGTAACTAAAGACAGATGGACTAAAGGATAGAGAGAAGGGAGAGGCATAAAGCCGAACACGTGCAACACAAAACACGCGTCGCGCGATACACAATTACTACTATCACGCGTGTAAGGCCACATGCACTAACTTTTTCGGACGGACAGTGATAAAAACACTAACCTTCCCAGAGTTAGGTTTTTAAATCCTGAAAAAAACTCTTATTAGAAAGATGACAATAGATGGGTTTACGTTTGAAAACATTACAGTACCCAGACAGCACATCTTCGAAACAGGAGGTAGAAGGAATTGCATATTTTGAACGCAGCATTTTAGCTCTATTAAATATATATATTTGGGTTCCTTAGGGTTTGCTGACAAAGAATATGTACAACGTTATGCAAATAGTCTAGGAATTAACAAGTTATAGCCAAAATAAAATGATGGTGCTGTCAGACAACACCCAAAATCAGAATCGCTCAGTGGTAGATTTTTTTACACCACCATTGTACGGGAAATGGGCCACAAGTTACATTTGAACTGATTGGCTGGAATGATATGTAAGGCTAAACACGATTAGTCGGACTATAAATGCTATCCTTGGTTGTTAGGGGAGACGTAGGAAGTTAAAATTTTTTCAAACACTTGTCGAAACGTGGCTCCATTGGCCAGACTCGCTGATATACTCACTTAGGAGCGTTAGTTCGAGACCACTAGTTCAAATAAGCTTGATAAAGCAACAGTGCGTTGAAGCCAGCTCATATTTTTGCTAAATAAAAGCCTGGAACATAAGCAGATGGGAATTTGTGCCAGTATTTGTGCCAGAATTCATTGCTAATCAACGTATCTGTGTTTGTTTCCATGAATTGTGGTAAGCTTGAAACATTCAGTATCTTTTAATGAAAATTGAATGTGAATTGTTAATTTATGCCTGTATATATGTGTAGTTCAGTAGCAAACATGATGTAAAGGACAGTTGGCCTAACGCTCTGAACTCAATGTTTGTGATGTATTGTGCTCAGTGTAAAAAGAGAGTATAAATTAGTTATGAAGTAGAAGGTACATCCTTCTTGTTTTCAGGGACCGTGGTCTTGACGTTATTGAGCAGCACCTGGTCAGAGCTTTGCTGAATCCAGAGTCGGACAGCATACTCCTTGGTCCATTTAGCTATCAGTGAGGTGTCTCCAGAGCACAGGGGAGAAATCGAGCAGAGGAGTCTTTTCCTGCCGCCATCACGCAAGATAAGCTGATCTGGCCAGCTGAGCTCAACATTATGTACCCCCATCTTAAAATAACATTGTAACATAAAGTTAAGAGGGGAAGTAAATTGTTTTAATATCAGGAACTGAGAACATCTCCAATACTAGTTCCAATAAAGACAAACTATTGAAGTCATGATGACAAATACCAACAGAGCTTGAACAAAACAAAACCAGTATTACCTCATATTACTACTACACAACTGACACACATAGGATACTTTTAATAATATATGTCACTACAATATTCATATTGATAAATTCTGTACTTATAACTTGTAATTAAAATTGATTGTGATTCCTGGTTCCCTTTGTATTTGAATCAGGACACATATTCATTCATGACAGCAATGAATACATATTGTTATTTGAAAAGTTATCAGTGACTCCTTTAAGATATCCTTGTAGAGTGTTTTATGTATGTGTGTCACAGTGTTGTCAAGTGTGGTGGAATAAATTAAATTGTTTATCTGTCTGTTGTTGTTATGACTTACACTTCATCATACACATACCCTAGACATATAACGTAGTCATCACACTATTCCAGAATAATTCTGACTGAGGTATACATATGTGGCAGCAAGTAAGGTTATATATAATACACTACTCCTATTAGATATATATATATACCTTCACAGCTGATCTCAGTCAGTACACTAAGTCCCCTATAAATATTTATAACATCCCACTTCACCACAGCAAGCAAGAGGACATGCACACCATCATAACTGGCAGACACTGGAGCTGGGTTGGTCATGTCCTCAGAAGAGACCCCGATGCCATCACAAGAACAGCTATGCTTTGGACCCCTGAAGGAAAGCGAAAGAGAGGCCGACCAAAAACAACTTGGCGGAGGACCGTGGAGGCTGAGATGCAAAGAATGAACCAGAGTTGGGGCACTGTACGAAGGATGGCCACCGACCGTGCAAATTGGAATCAATTTGTTGTTGCCCTACAAGACGCCACTAGGCGTGATGGCCACTGACTGCTTTGACGGTCGGTGGTTAAGGATCGAAGAAGAAGAAGAAGTGTAGAAATAACATTAATAGCTAGAATTTTGGTGGCGGGACGTTAGGTTTTCGCTAAGTTCAATGACCTAATAAAGAAAATATCTGGCACCATTAAATGCGGAATTGTTCTTGAAGGGCAATTTACAGGATCATCTGAGAGCAGAAGTAGAGTATGGCGGGGATGTCTCTTGTCAACATTTTCTCTTGTAATAAATAATATTAAGATCGACAGAGTATTCCGAATATAACAAATCATATATTACAAATGAATTTGGAAAAAGTACACATCTCACACGAAACAAAAATATGTATCTTTCTCTCCTACAATTTTTCACAACGATCATTTCACACATCTCTCTTATTATTGTCTCTTTTACATGCCCTATCTGTCATTGATCCAAAAGTTTTTCTTTTCAGTTATCATTGATTGTTTTTTTTTTCCTTAGTGTAAGATACGTCGTTGTTCCCGGGGGGGGGGGGGGTCTGTGAAGAAACAAAGGTAGAATAGACTACTTCCCCCTGAGGCATGTCGTAGGGTGTGCGTGGAGCTGACAACTTCATCATATAGAACAAATAGCCACAAACACCGCCGCTACAAGGGCATGAGACTGGCGCATGGTTCCTGCATGGCAATAAGCTGGCTCCATGCTCCATAGGGATTATACAAAACAAAACTGATGATAATGAAGATACGTTGTGCTGTTATCAGCTGGTACGTCATGTCTGCGACCTGAGGTCTGGTACAGTACACTTCATCTAGCAATTTTATTCCACTTTATTATTCTGAGCCAACCTACAAAACATTGTGTCATTGATATCAAAGTTTCCCTTCATATTTTGAAATCAAAAATTTCCCGTCAACCAATGAAATCAGAGCTATCCTTCATCTTTTAATATGAGACTTTCCCGTCATCTTTTGAAATCAGAGTTTCCCTTCATTTAGATGCGTTGCCCGTCTAGGCTTAAGAGTCTGGTTTATCCGAAGCTTACTGGTTTTTGAGCGCTAGAGACTCAACCTCGCTTATTCTGACAGTCGAAACAGCCTCAATAAGAATAGAAAGTATGTACACTTGCCAGAGAAGTAGTAAATAAAATTCAAACAGGGGACATAACAACTAAGTAGCAAATACAATTAGTAATTTAAATTAACTTCAACGAAAAATGACATGAAGACCAGCTGTCACAAAATTAACCGTGATACAACGTTAAAATATCTCCAATGATACAACGTAGGGATAAAACTAATGCGTAAGCTGCTAGAATACATGATCGCCCACGCCGCGGGTCATCACCCGCCATGGAAATTAAATTGTTAGACTTGAAGGCAAAACGATCAAAAGGAAAAATCTGACTGAACGCGTGCTTGAAACTAGCAATGCTAAAAGGCGCAAGTGGTGGGGAAAGGAGGAAAAAGTCACGTCCCCCAAGTTGACATAAAGTAAAGAAATCGACAAAAGGGACCTTGGATATTGTACGCCACAGTCATTTATTGGACGCTTTTGCTATAACTTAGCCCGTTTATTTGAATGCAGTGAGGAGCGCATTCCAGAAAATTCTAGAAAATATTTGAAAAATAACTTTTCTTAATAATAATGTTAGGAATATAAAACCTAGCTGGCCGGATGGGCCATCTTGAGCAGTGAAATAATATGCTTTCATTTATACAGACGGACAGATAATACGAAAGATATTGACAAAAGACTGTGTTGTTCATATCAGCGAACGTCTGCATTGAGATAAAACATGTCACTAATTTTCAAAAAGTTGTGGCCTTGAAGACGCAAGTGCTAAAATCTAGTGGAATGAAGAGACGGGGTGGGATGGTGAATTGTGGCTAAAAATAACTTTAAAGGCGAAATTGTGTAGGGGAAGGCAGGGTTGGTTCAAAAAACAAGTGTGTTTTTTTGTGAAACGCAAGTAGAGACGGACGGACCAACAGACAATAAGGCATACTTGACTGAGGTCTGACTGAAATGACTTATTGGTAGGATATTTGAATTTGAAAAAGAAAAGGCAGTGATTGGCCCTAGATGAAGATATTATCGGAGCTCAGACGCGCATTTTGTGCCATTCAGTATTAGTAGTCCTTGTAGACACAGTGAATTATTAAGTGGTGTAATTCCCAGAAGCTATTGAAATATTTAGAGGGACGCCATCATAAGGCCAGCAGCTCAGCTGAGTTTTGCTAGCATTTATTTAACTGTGTACTATATTCATAATTCTGGTAAGACTGAAATTATTTCTTTGTACATTTTAATATTTGTTTAAGGTTCGAGTGATTTGATACTGCAATAGCATAATCTGTTCCTTACAACAAGTAAGGGTTCGCTCTAGACCACCCGCCCCAGTTCAGGGTCTAGAGACAAATAAAATACATAAACTCCAGTAAGGATTAGGAAGGACAGATCAAGTGTTGAGATCAGTGAAACATATCACCTATCATATTTTATGGCAGGAAACTAATGAACATATTTCAGAATCTGTAGTCTGGGAGAACTTAGCCTATGTGAAACCAACTTGGTAAGATGTGTTGTTTGGTCAGAAAGATCTGACCCGTCTATGTGGTGTTGTTGTTGTGTAGTGTTGTGTCCAGAAATGGTTAGAGGATGGAATTCTGACACATGACTAATACTTTGATTGCAGAGCTGTGAGTTTCAGTTGGCACCAATGCGGTGTCAAATGAGTTGTTGAATTTTACCAGAGTGGACCCGTGCAGTAATATTTGGTCAGAGCAGCCTAATATAGCCCCCAAGCACGGAGAGGTGGGGCCACCATATTTCTAATATTGCCCCCAAGCACGGAGAGGTGGGGCCACCAGACTTCTGATATTGCCCCAAGCACGGAGAGGTGGGGCCACCAGATCTCAGCACCAGAGCTACACCTTCAAGTTACGTGAGCGCCTGGTCTGCAGAGAGTTCACCAACTCAACTTATTTCCTAACACACCCATAAAAATTCCATCAATTAACTGGACAATGTGTAATCGCCATAGACAGGGAGTGATGAGGCCACCCCAACAGCACATCCATTAACTGTTCTCCCACATAGATTAATACTGTAAACAATAATAATATTAACTAGTCTAGTAACATATATATGTACACATCTTGCATTTATTATGTAATATTCATGCATTTTTTCATAATTTCTAAACCTTTCATATGTTCTGGCCAAAAAAACACCTTGGTCCAGAACAAATAAATGTAAGAAAATTACTATCAAAATTTTACACAACTGAGTTAGTTCCGTGTATTATAACATTTTATTAATATTATTAGACTTAGTAAATATCTGTGTGTGTGTATGAAAATTACCACAACACATTACATATCATTACCCTAGACATTTAACGTAGCCACATTCATTAGTAAAAAAAAAATAGGTGTGAGGTCGTAGTGGTAGCAAGAAGGGCCTTCTGACAATTCACAGCTACATTTTATCTCAGGAGCCTTCACAGCTGACCTCATGCATCACACTTAGAAATATCACCACCATACAATACCATCAAACCCACTACACCAGCAAGAGCCAGATATCACAGAAACAAACCGCTGCTTCAGAAGAAGAGATCACGTGATAATTCTCAGAATAAGAACAAGACTTAAATAATGAATGTGTAATAAATACAATATTCGGATAGACAGGCATGTGTCTATTTGGGGACGACAAGCAAACAGTAGAATATATCCTCCATGAACGAAGCAGACGGACAGCATAATCTTCAGAAACCCCTTGAAGGTGAAACCACATGACGGTGAGAGCAATCTGAGACAGACCACCCACTTTATGAGAGAGAGATAGATGGGGTAAATGAGAGCAAATGAAGAAAAACAAATTATGTTATAAATGATATCTGCTATCAATGTCACTACCTTATAGCTTACAAATAACTTTAGCAATGTAAACACATTGCTAATAATGAAGTTAAATCGTTGGGACATAAGACGCGTCAACAGTGAGGAATGCAGTCAGCGATCCATAGCTTAACTGCTTGCGTTATGGTCAGCGAGCCAGAGCTAACCAAGACCCTACTCCACCTCCAAGTTGTGGTCCTGGAAACAGGCTGCATCACTGCAGTCTGGCTGAGAGAGTAAGGATCGAAGAGGGAAGGCTAACCCGGTCCCAAAAACGCCGTGCTGAAGTCTGCTGTGTCGGCCGAAAGGCGGAAATATCGCAGCTTCGCTGTAAACAGACACAACGCAACTAACGTCCTTTTCAGGACGAACGAAGAAGAAGTTAAATCTTCGTGATTAGCACAAATGTGCATGAGAAATTTATAACCGTTCCAAATGTGTGTTGCTTTCACCATTTTTATCTGCGCTGCCTAAGAAATATTTGCATGTCTTATCAAACAACAACAACAATAACTATAAAGCAAAAAATATGGAGGTCAGTAATAAATGGAACACATAAATAGATACAATATTTTTTTGGAAACCTGGCCACAATGAAAAAGTCAGCCTCTGTCACGTGCCCTGCATGTTAGAAAACTGTTAATTGCTGAAAGAAAAATAACAATAAAATATGGATTGATGAAGTGTCCAAAAGTCTTTGGTAAAGCGGAAACACCACTAAGAAGGCAACATCAAACGTCAGAAACTAACTTCCTATATAACGTAAACGCTACTAAACCACACTTATGAAGGGTTAACCAAAAGTGCATTGAGGGACAATAAGGAGAACAAAAATAGGATATGTACTAGAATTCTGTAAAAGTTGTTCCTGGAAATAGCAAGAAGCCGTGCTACAGCCAATCACAAACAACAAACGGAATTCCTAGCAATTATGTGCAAACACTGACTTTCTTGCTTTCAAACCTTTTATCGGCTGCTAAAATCGAAGGACAGAAGAACAGCGGGTGACAGCTGGTGTACTTTTATTGTCGAGTTACAAAAAGAAACTTGGAACGACATACGCCTCACATGTCATAGAAGATAATGTGGTTGAAAGATAAAGTGCCAGCTTCTAAACTTGATTTCTGAAAAACTGGGAACAATTTTCTTTTCCAATATTTTCATTACATTGAATCTCAAGGTGATGCAGACGTTATCTCGATACAATAATAAGAATAATAACAATCATAGCAACTGTGATGAATCTGAAATTTCCATGTTGGCAACATGAATGAACCCACTTCTTGTTATCCTTCAAGTGTCATGAAAAGCTTCGTTGTCTATTATGTATCTCTTACCAGCTTAATTTCTCATCCGTTCTTCGTCGACTCATTTGTTGACTTGAATGACGTGCATTGTTTTCATACCGTCCGTTATGTATATTATGAAAAAGAGTTACAGGAAATGATTGATACAAAAGTGACAAACATTTTAAAGAAAGGGATTTGCTGAAAGAGACAAAAACAACAGAAGTAAATTTTATCTGGAACGAAATTGCTTTTCTGGAAGGCACGATCAAAGTAAATAGAACATTTTTTTTTTTAAAATAAAGAAATATATTCAAATACCTCAGCACGTTAATAGCATCAGAAAGAAGATGTATCTCGAAAGTGAAGAGTGGCATAACTCGAGCAAACACAGCTTTGGATAACATGAAAAATAGTTAACGCAATAAAACTTTGTCAATTTAAGCGAGAAAAAGTGTTCTTCATTGTTATAGAAAGCAAATTCTAGTGCATGGAACTGAATGAGTCTTCTTCTTGCGATCGCATCTTTGATGTTTACACCGTCATATGAGTTCTCATGATGAACTCGACCGTTGTCTGATGTTTACACCGTCATATGAGTTCTCATGATGAACTCGACCGTTGTCTGATGTTTACACCGTCACATGAGTTCTCATGATGAACTCGACCGTTGTCTGATGTTTACGCCGTCATATGAGTTCTCATGATGAACTCGACCGTTGTCTGATGTTTACACCGTCATATGAGTTCTCATGATGAACTCGACCGTTGTCTGATGTTTACACCGTCATATGAGTTCTCATGATGAACTCGACCGTTGTCTGATGTTTACACCGTCATATGAGTTCTCATGATGAACTCGACCGTTGTCTGATGTTTACACCGTCATACGAGTTCTCATGATGAACTCGACCGTTGTCTGATGTTTACACCGTCATATGAGTTCTCATGATGAACTCGACCGTTGTCTGATGTTTACACCGTCATATGAGTTCTCATGATGAACTCGACCGTTGTCTGATGTTTACACCGTCATACGAGTTCTCATGATGAACTCGACCGTTGTCTGATGTTTACACCGTCATATGAGTTCTCATGATGAACTCGACCGTTGTCTGATGTTTACACCCTCACATGAGTTCTCATGATGAACTCGACCGTTGTCTGGAGCTCCTCTTTAGCTCCATACAGCTTTGAGTTTAGTGTTGAATCATTGGGCCAGTATATCTTTCTTAACTGGTCGTACAAAGAACAATCCTGTAGAACATGCTAAGCAGTTTGTTCGTTTAATCCACATGTGCACAGTGGTGAAGCAGACAATCGTAGCTTGTACATGTGTTTATTCAGTTTGTTATGCCCTGTCCTGGGGCGAAAAATGGTGATCTGTCCCTGCCTGTCAAGAGTGTGATAGTCGTCGTTGGGTTGATTTTGTTCTCTTCTGATTCTCAAAGTATGTGATTTCATTATCTTCTTGTTCACAATCTGCTCCATTTTAGCAAGTTTATCTGCCTTTTCACTTCCGAGTACACCACAATGAGATGGTATCCACTGACGTATGGTTCGCTTTTTGGCAGCTACCTTGCTTCATTTCTCAAATGCGGGAGTTTACAACCCTTGAGAGCTTGCAGGACTGACAGTGCATCCGTGAGGATGACTACCTGCTGGCAGTCAGAGTTGGTGTTATAAATCATATTTGCAGCTTGCTCTGGAGCTTGGACCTCAGCTGTATAGTTGGAACAGACTTTACAAGTGGGAATATGCCTAGTCTTATAGTGGTTGTCAGGATATGAGATAAAGATACCGGCGCCTCCATTCTTTGCAGCATTTAATGCTGACCCATCTGTGTAGGCATGTATCCATGAGTGTTCGGGATAGCTTTCTTGGATCATACTCAATGTAGCAGTTCGTTTTTGCAGATCATTATACTCATATCCATTTGTGAGACCACTGACTGATGTATTAATTTGGAGGGCCCTGCTGGCCTGTTCCCATGGTACATGGTAGAGGGTGGGCTTCAGTGGTGTTGTCTTCATGTGGATAGGTCTTCTTGATGTTGTCTTTTAAGTCTTTTTCCCCGATGCACAAAGCTGCTACGTTTTAGACGTCCCAATGCCAGATCATCTAGGCTTGCCTTCATTGGGTGCGTTGGCATACTGACTGACTTTTCCATCTGGATCATGCTTTTGGTGTCTCTTCTATAGGACAATGTCTGTAATCTAGCAGATTTCTGCATCTCTGATATTGGCGTAGTTTACATGGCTCCTGTAATGAGCCTGAGAGCTTGATTTTCCACCTTGTCCAATGACTGCAGATGTGAGTTAGCAGCTGATGACCATGCTGCTGAGCCAAACTCTAAGTGTGGTCTTATTACTCCATTATAAATCTTCTTTAGATTTCGTTCATTTGCTCCCCAGTTGGTACCTGCTAATTTTCTGAGTATGCCTAGTCGTCTTCGGGCCTTTCCTTCTGCAATTTCAATATGCTTATTCCATGTAAGCATTTGGTCAAATGTCACCCCAAGATATGTGCGGTAGCTTTCTTCCTTGAATGAGTAGATAAGCAGGAAGATTCCTAGAGGCCACAGAGATGTGGTTTGACAGAAGAATGCAAAGAATAACGTGGACAGATAAAAAGAATAACGAAGATATCTTGAAACAAAAGATATTTCGACAAGGAAACTTGTTGCTCATATTAGTATGAATCAATCCACTTTCGGGACCCAAAGACGCAACAATAGAGAATGCAGTCAGCAACCCATAGCTTGACTGCTTGCGTCAGGGTCAGCGAACCAGAACTGACCAAGACCCTACTCCACCTCCAAGTGGTGGTCTTGGAAACAGGCTGCATCACTGCAGTCTGGCTGAGAGAGTAGGGATCGAAGAGGGAAGGCTAACCCGGTCCCAAAACATGCCATGCGGAAGTCGGATGTGTCGGCCGAAAGGCGCAAATATCGCAGCTTCGCTGTAAACGGGCACAACGCAACCAACGTCCTTTTCAGGACGAATGAGGAAGAAGAAGAAAATAAGAATCCACTTTCTGTGGACATGTCGATAAAATAGGACAGGTGGAATATATCGTGACAGCAAGAAAGTTTGAGGGAAGAAGAGATATAGCACGAGAACAGAAGATACTGGACAACTTGACATCGTGGCGTAGAAAGATGTCACTAACAGAATTAATCAAATACACTGGACGCAGGAGGTTGTGGAGAGACATGGTTACGTTCACCAGCCGGCGTGATACTTATGAAGATTATGTTCTTCTTTGTCAAATTCTATATTCCTCGCACCACTTCTCCACCAATCCATCAACTATGTCACTTGTCACAGTATATTTAATTTTAGTCAAAATCAAAAAGTTAAAGTCAACGACCTTTTGATAATTTATGCAAGTACTTGCCACAGGTCATCAACCTCGTTATTGTTATTTTTATGAAATTTTTTTTATACGTGAGATTCTTACAATTCTGTTCTAAACCCACATTCCAATGACCTCTAAATAATTCCATCCGGTATGGACATTGGAAATATTAGTGTTTGAATGTCCCAGCAAACTGCATATGTAAATGTCTGTCCTGAAAATATCCCAGTTTTATCAATGGAAACCGGGTTCTGTTTAACCTCTGAGAAACAGCTCCCACCTCACCCTCTTTCACACGGAAACGACAGTCAACAGTACAGAGATCCACAGAAAAAATGTACACTTTTTGTCTGGTAGTAAAGCAATTGAGAATAGTTGGAGCTAACAGTCTTATGCAGCGTGCAATATTCCTTGTTCAATCGAATCGTTGCAGAAACAGGAACAAATAAATTGTAACCAGAAGGTCGGGGTGACCTAAAGTGAGATTTTAAATAAGAGCTGTCAGGATGACGGATGAGTTTAAAGCCGAATCAAAGGTTAGTGCCAACAATGTATTTCCTGGCACACGTAAACATGAATAGAAATAGCGGCAGAAGCTGATGAATTGGTTATCTGCATGATTCTTAATTGCGCCTGATCCAAAATTTGGGGCTGAAGTCGAAGAATGTCAGCTCCGCGAAAGAATCTGGTTGATAGCATGACCTTCAACATCTATTTTCAGGGAGACACTGCGTAGAAGAACTAAAGATTAGCCTGAGACAGACTGCCGGCTTTATGAGGGAAATAGATGCGTTTATATGACAACGAATGAAAGATACACAGACGAATTTACTATTGTTATTATTGCGTTTGCTGTAAGTTAACTCTCTTCAGGCTTTTTTCTAGTAACTGGGATTGATGTCTGCTTTGACAAATCTAAGTACAATAGTGTACGAATCCTTGTAGTAGTGTACGGATCCTTGTGTCGAATCCTCAGATTTACTCACACATAAAAGGCTTTGGTAAAAATAAGCTTTATTTCAAGGGAAACGATTATGGAAGGGAGGTAACTGGGGTGTGTAAGATTTTTTACAGTTTTGAAGCATACTAAATCTAATACGTCTTCATGTGTGCTTTCAGCGTTGTTCAGTAACATATTAAAGAATAATATCTGGCAGATGATAATTTGGAGGAATGTTACATCCGTGCGGTAATGATATGAGCTGCCATTTCTGATGATTGATACCTCAATAAAATTTGACTTTTCTCTTCATTGCCACGTGACATACATTTTTTATCATCGTCACTACTTGTCAACTCCATCAACAGAATAAATCTTCAAAGCACATTCACGCCAAGTCCTCCTGAACTGTGCCATCCTCTCAAGGTCTATCCATGTCTTCTTTATACATCTTATTTATACCTCTAACTCTATTCTCCGTCTGTTTTTTCAAGTCCCTCTATCTCTTTTACCGTTTGTATTCCAGAACAAGGATTGCCTTGTAATGCTAGCAAAAGATTTTCTCAATGTCCGTTCTGTCCATCGCCAATATCTTTTTGTCCTCACCTGTTCCATTAGCACCTATCTGGTCTTCATGTAATCAGTTCCACATTAGTTATTTTTTCGTACCATTTCAACCCGTCTATTCTTCACAAACACAACATTTGTAAACGTTTCGCAGTCTCCCAGGATGATAGTCTCACTGTCACATTTCTGCTGCCACCTGTGCAGCCTCTCTATGTTCGTTTAGCGAACGAACATTCCAAACTTCAAAATCTGGAGATTTTCGTAGAAGAACAATAAGTGAGCCAGAAGCTGAGATTCCTTTTGGTTGAGTATTGGGCCAGATAAGCTATACTGCAGGAACGTTAAGCCAAAATGAATAAATAAATTACAACAATTCATCAAATATGGACAATTATTCACATTAACAAAAATATTATCTTACATACCTTTTCATTCAGAACACACGTGACAAGACAACTCTTCCGTATTTTGCCTCTGAGCACTACCTCACAATTATCTCTCTCTTTCTCTCAATCTCTCTCTCCTCTCCTCTCCTCTCCTCTTCTCTCTCTCTCTCTCTCTCTCTCTCTCTCTCTCTCTCTCTCTCTCTCTCTCTCTCTCTCTCTCTCTCTCTCTCTCTCTTTCCGATCAAAGAAAGGAAATAACTTCCGCAATCTGAATTGAGCTTTGTGTTGCTCCTCTAACCTTAAAAGTCTTCATCTAGACATAGGAACCTTGTAATAGCGATCGATGATACGTCGATGATAACGACAAAATTACGATGAAAATTATTAATGTTGCAGCTCCTGTTAAAATGTGATAAAGGATACTTATATCAAACAGATCTTGTCCATTATAGCGTCATCGGATACCAATGTCTCAAAATAAGAAACTTTCCTAATAACATACAACGTTTTGGGATGAAATTTGGCTTCACCTCTTTCTGTTTCTTACATTTCCTACACGCGAGGTCCCATATTGTTGCATATACATATATATATATACGTGGCGTGTAGTACTTGTCAAAGTACATTTGATTTTAGTCAAAATCGAGAGCAAAAGTGAACAACCGTTTAATAATTAATTCAAGAACTTTACTCAGCGCATTGTCTTTGTGATGGACATTTTCATTAGAATTTTTAAGGCATCAGATTCTTAAAATTATTTTCTAAAAATACATTCCTGTGGCCTCCATATGATCCAATACAGTAAGGATACTGGTAACATTAGCGTCTGAAGTCAATGTCCCAGCAAACCATTGGAAATATTTGTCCTGAAAATATCCAAGTTTTATCATTGGGAGCTTGGGTCTATGTAATCTCTTGGAAACAGCTTCCGCCTTCCCCCACAACACGCAAACGGCAGTCAATGGAGCCGGAGATGTAAAAAAGAAGTACCATTTTTTTCTGTTATAACAAGGCGATTGAGACTGGTTGAACGTAACAGTCTTATGCAGTGTTGCAATTTTCGCTTTTAAATATACATGTTGCAGAAATATATAAATTATAACCACGAAGTTCGGAGTGACCTAAAGCGGGGTTACAAAAAAGCTGTCAGGATGAAAGATGGTTTAAAGCTGAAGGAAAAGTTATATCGGACGACTTATTTCTTGGCGCCCAAAAACAAGAAAAGAAAATGCGGGAGACTTTGATGATTTGGTTATCTGTAAGTTTCTTGCTTGCACGTGATACAAATTAGGGGCTGAAGTCGATGAATGTCAGCTCCACGAGAGTATCCGATTGATAGCATCGCCTTGAACAACTCTCCTGTTAAATTCTTATCAAGGATACGTATCTCAAACGAGAAACACTCTTGTCTCTGATGCCCTCCCTCAGATATCAGTGTCTGGAAATATAAATCTTTCCGAATAATGTACAACCTTTTTGTATGAACGTTTAGATTCATTTCTTTAGTTCTGGTACTTGATATCCCATATTGTTCCTGATATATAAATACCGTGTGGCACATAGAACTACCAATAAACTTTCATTCTATTTCAGGGAAACTGTACAGCCTAAAGTACATCCATTTTCCCGTAGACTATTCAAATCCATGATTCTTGCCGTTTGTACGTCGGTCACATCTAACGGATGCAACTGTGGTTGAAAGTTAGACATTATTTGTATTGTTTCCCTTACAATTACTCTCCCGAAAATAGTAACACTCAACGAAGAAAAGTCGGTATAGAACCCAGTTTCATTCCGGAAACGGATTTAACTCATCATTTTGTTAAAAATAACCTTAAAATGTAAGTTTTTTATTGTTTCTTCAAGACAAAATTGTAATTTAAAGTATTGCAGACTTATTGTTATGGATCAAAATGATAAGATGGCTGCAAAACGAGCTGCAGATGCTAAGAGGAAGAGACGATCGCTTCAGTCACAACGAGCAAGCGAGACTCTAGAAGAAGCAGCAATACGACAACAACATGAAGCGGCACAAAGACAAGCATAGCGCCAGTCACAACGAGCAAATCAGTTTGCATAAGAGCATGAATCTCAACGCGCCGCAGAAGCTTTTCACATTCGTCAGTTGAGAACATCACAACGAGCAAAGGAGACTTCAGAAGAAGCAACCGAACGTAGAGCAGCAGCTGCACAACAAGTGAGACGACCAAGACCTGCACATAGTCCAACAATTCCAAATCATGATGCCTTTGATGAGAATGCAGTTGATAACTGACGAGGCATCTATGCTTTCTACGCATTCTTTACGAATCATCGATCTCTTCAGGGAAATTATGAATGACATTCGTCCATTTGGTGGAACGGTGCTCATATTAGGCGGCGACTTTCGTAAAACTTCAAACGTTGTTCCCAGAGGCAGTATAACGGATATCATCGAATTGTGCGTAAAAAATTCACCATTGTGGCGTCATGTAAAACAAAGAAGTCTGAATACAAACATGCGTTCTGCAGGTCAAAATGAATTCAATGAGTGGGTCTTGCGTGTGGGTGATGGACAATTGACAATCGAAATTGATGGATTTGATCCTGAATTGATTGAGCTTCCCGAGGCAATGGTGAACAATGAAAATATCATTGTCACCGTGTCGGTGGTGGTGAACCGAGAACTGGTCCAAAGGCACCAATTAGAGAAGTATGTGTGACCGTGGACTAGAGTCCTCTTTAAAGTAAACTAGTTGACAGATGGCAGCCTAGTTATTGTACTATTCAGATGATATTCTCTTATATCGATATATCTTCATGTAGGTTACCATTTTGTACTGGCCATCACCGCCAGAGATGACTATTCCTGGATGAGATGTAATTTATCTTCCCAACCCTGGCTCGTTCTTCTCCTTCTGTGTTGTTGCTAAGTGACTACCCTCATATAGTGGTTTCTTCCTTATTGTCATTATCTTGTTTAAACTCCCACACAACAACTTTGACAGAGTGAGCCCAACTTGCTTGGTGTCAGTCAAAACTTGACTTATTTACATATAATCAATTTCATTCACAATAGGAGACACTTGGTATAATTCTCTGTTACAACCTTTTCATAACTGCTTCCAAAGCGACATCTACCTCAAGTTCATGTATAATTCCCTCTTTGACAATTTATTCCTGTATAGTCTATGCAGGTTATTCCTTCAGTGCTCTATTTCTTCTCATGCCTCTTCCAAATACCCTATCAAATCTTTGTGTTAGCTCTTCCTGACTAACCCGGTCAGGTTCATCTCAAGTAATTCTTTAACATTCATTTTATAATTCATGAACTTATATCAATAATCAGATACCTCTGCAGCAGCTTCAAAATACTTACTCGTGTGAAAGAGCACCAATAATCTCCATTATTTCTTGATTCTTAAGCCCAGCGTGGCTATATTCTTCAATGTCCTCTTCTTTCTGTCTTTCTTTCTTTGACTTACTACTTAGTCAATAACTATCCGCTTTATAGTAGTTTGTCTTGTGCCTTCTACAACGCTTCTCCTTACAATGTTCGTACTTGGTTGTATGCGTCGTTAACCTTGTAGCAATACATGTTGTCTTCTGCAATATTTCTTACTCAAATACATTTGTCTATGCACAATAAAAGGGAAGAGCTTTCTTACCGTGATCTCACAGAATCCTCACACAAGTCACAGTCCCTACTATCACTCTTATCTGCTAGTCCTATACTTTAAACACAGTTATAGCTAATCTCCTGAATTGTTACTGCTACTCAAACTAGATCTACAAATCTCTTCTGGAAAACTTCTGTCACCCACAGAATTCAGTCTTAGGAGCCCAGCAGATGCACAATCTTGCCACTTCAGTTTCTCAAACAGGACTGCCCATGACTTCTGGTCAATCTTTTCTTTGTTCCCATACCACCCCTACTTTGATTTGCTAACTCAACTTGTTTTTCTGTTCTCCGATTGGTTGCCCTCTGATCTACACTCACTCTAAGTTACACGCTCCGTTAACTGTAAACTGAGTTGCTAATCACCCTACTTTTCTCGTGCGTCTATTTATTCTTCAACTCGCTAAAACCTGCAAGGGGCTTAATTCTATATTATCTCCCTTTGACAATTTTACCAAACACTGTACTTTCTTCTTTAAAGCTTGTTACAAAATTATCTTATGCTAATTTTCTCAAGCATAACTTCGAACTTACCAAATCTGCTTAAGCATAATTAAGCACTTTTATCCGCTAGCCGTGCTATACGGGGTTTCCTCCCTTTGCACTAAGGCGTCCCTTCACCCATCTTATCTCCCTTCAAGTGAGACAAATAGTCTATATCCCGAATCCATTCATATTTCCTAAACCATTTTTTCATAATCTTTTGCTTCACTAAAACCAAATCACCGTTCATATAAACCTTGCCTGAAGCACAGATAATGCTCCCAGCAAACCCAACGCCCTAATATCCGGCCTTTGGCTAGGATCATGTGTCTAGACACAGCGACCAGTACAGTGACATTCATGTGTCATTAGGTCCTTTGTGTGAGAACACAGAAGATCACTACAGTGATACATTTTGTCATTGGGTCTTCTTGTGTTGGGACATGTGGTCTTGACCAGAGCCGGGTTTGGGGCGGGTGCCAATGCGACCTCATGCGAGGAAAAAATATGCGACCTCATGCGAGGAAAAAAAAATAGAATCATGTGTCTAGACACAGGGACCAGTACAGTGACATTCATGTGTTATTAGGTCCTTCGTGTGAGAACACAGAAGATCACTACAGTGACACATTTTGTCATTGGGTCTTCTTGTGTTGGGACATGTGGTCTTGACCAGAGCCGGGTTTGGGGCGGGTGCCAATGCGACCTCATGCGAGGAAAAAAAAAATCATTTATTCGATTTTTGGCATAGAAATTCTCACAACAACTCCTGACGAAATTGCAGAAACTTTAAAAAAAGTCATTTTGACACCAAAAAATGTCGATGTGACAGTACTCAACTTTAAATTGTTGGAGCTACTCGCTGGAAATGAAACGGTTTATTGGAGCATAGATACCATGGTTTTCGATGATCCTAACGACGCAGTTGATTTCCCAACCGAGTTCCTTAACGAGCAGTGCCCATCAGGAATGCCACCGCATTTGCTGAAATTAAAGGTTGCTGCATTTATCATGCTACTGCAAAATCTGAACGAAAAAAACGACTATTGAATCGCACGAGTTTAGTCATAAAAGTCTTGCATCGGAATTCGATTGATGCAGAAATTATATCACTGGCAGTAATAAGGGAGAACCAGTCTTAATTCCTCCCATTGACTTAGAACCGAACGATCGCAGTTTGCCATTTAGGATGCGACGTCGTCAATTCCCAGTGATTTTAGCATTTGCAATGACGATCAACAAGGCGCAACGACAATCTTTTGATCACGTAGGAGCTTTCCTTGGGAACCTTTTTTCGGACACGGCCAACTCTATGTCCCCTTCACCCGAGGAACAAATCATGAAAATTGAAAGTTTTTGGTAAAAACACTTTTTATCAGGGAACATTCTTTGAAACAAATCCATGCACTATCACAAAAAATGTTGTGATCAAAGAACTTTTATATTGAATTAAAAAATGTTTTAAACATATATAACAGTATTTGATTTACTTCCGTCAGTATTGACGGGTTATTGCTAATTTAAGTATATTTCTTCTATTCGTAACGAATAATACTCTTGAATAGAATCGTGTACTTTTAGTTTGCAGTTTTTGTTCAATATTCCTGTCGTTTATTCACTTTGTATCTTAGGCACTTACAGCTAGGCGGGATACATGAAAAGATAGAGGCATACAACATTTTGAGAAGAATACAATATAAGATGAAGGCTGTCACAGGATTGCCTCTCCTCCTCTGCAGCGATGGTCCAACAATGGCACAAATTCAAAGTAAATAATGGAGGTCTTTAAAGTTATCCACCTTCATTCAGATTACTCATGGCAGAGTTGTAAAAATACAGATGGTGCTTCTATTTTAGGGAGTCTTCATAAGAAATTTCATAAATCAAGCACTGTCGCAGATTGAAGATAATTTGCCTATTTGAAATTATCTGTCCACCCTGTATATTGCTTTATTTGCTGTCTATCCTTAGTTTTGTTTCTCACGCACTTGCCTTTCCCTCCCTAACTCAGGTGAAGCTTCGGTCAACCAGCGTCCATATCTGTTAGGATTTTAGACTCGGTGTCGTAAATTTATTTTGAGAGAAAAGAGTCTTAGAAATAGTGGTCCGGTTTAGAGTGTAGAATGATGATGAAAACTCAGTGATAGAAATGTATAGATTAAATATGATGCTCCACAGAGTGCTGGAGGCGAGTAAAGACAGACTTATTTACGACAAATCGTTTCTCTCAATCTTCTCTTCCACTCTCCTGGTCAAACAATTATTTGCCAGTTTTCCAGACACACGTCTGCGCTCACACCGATTTGTTGCTTCAAGCACTCAGACGACGTGGATACAGCTATATTAAAACAAATAGGGAATGTTTGGGCTTTTGGGTATTCCAACACAGTCCGAGTTAAGTTTATGATGTTTATTAATCTAAAAGATCAAATCACAAGAAACAATATCAAGTGTTACATAAATTTATCATAAGTACGGAAAAATGCAAATATCAAGGTAGGGAGGGGGTGAAGAAGATTGGTATCGACTAAGCCCTTCCCGCTTGTATTGGACAAAGATAAACCCAGTCTCAAGATAGATAGTTATCAGGAGCATAGGAAAGTTAACCCAACAGTGAATTTAATTACTCTGAAAGAGGTGTTACAATATTAGTTATGGTGGTAGACAAAAATTACTGTTATCCCAATGGTTCTTCCCTTTACTAAGCAAATGAAAAGGAGGGGGGTTTTAAACATAGTTGACAAATTATCAACTATCCCACTTAAAGGAACAATGTAGGGTATACAGAAAAAATATATATTACCAGGTAAGCAAGTTAACACAAATGGTTACACAAAAGAATTAATTTCCTGTCATTCATACACTCTGTGCGGATCCACACTCATATACACCACACACTTACCGAGTTGCAGCATCAGACAATCCTTTAGAATGATAAACACAATAATTAACTCTTGACGTATGACAACTGTCTAGTCCTTCTATGTCCCGCCCCAGATAATGCGAGGATTCACTGAGAGCAAATATTCCCGCTTATCGCCGGACTTGAAGTTCTAAGAGTTCTTGTGTTTTATTATAAAGAAACGAGTCTATGGGATGGCACTGACGCAGTTCGACATAGGGGTGAAAAATGAGGTGATGGTATAATCCTTCACTGCGTGATGATAGCCACTGACCGGGAACGTTTTTAATCCAGTGAGGAAAAACTAGGCTCAGTCACAGTCAGGAAAATATGTAATCTTTCACAATAGACAGTATATAAACTATCGCTACTGGCACTGTTCATCTTCCAGTTTATCTTACAGAGTGTAAGTTAGATTGATGATAATAATCAAATGATCTTGGGTAGGCTTTCCTTCATGTAATTATGCTAGCCAGGCCGTACCGGACCACCACAAGATTTACTTTAAAAAAATGTCTCATCAAACTGTCTGGAAGTTTAAGAACCGAGTATGGAAACTCTGAAAGATTTCGTTATTGCTGGGATTGCAAAAGGTGATCAATCTAGAGAAAAAGATAGAAAACCCATAACAACATAATCATACTTTAAAACAAATAATCTTCTAAGCGCGCGATAAATTTCCCGTTAAGCCTATAATACACTCGAGTATTTAATTATGTATTTAATAAACACTGCGCGAATTCTAGTGGTTAAATCACACATCTATAAATATAGGACTTAACTAAATTTATTAATTATAAGTTCCTTCGCGACTTTAAAAGTTAATTTACGCATCTATTATCTTTTGAAATAAAATAATAGATAAATCATTATATTTACACCTGGAACTATTGAGATGGTTTAATTTAATAGATTTAAATTAACACAAAATCCAATGAAATATAATGAATGAACTCGACCACTGATCACTTTACACAATATATATATTACCGCTTTGCACAGAATAGAATTCACTGCAAATATGTATAAAATCCATGGGATGATCTAGCAAGATTTCCAATATCGCTAGTGCTTCTATCAAGTTCTGGCCAGCGAATGATGAAGTGTATTTCTACGTGATCTGTATATCTACAACTGGAATGCAAGATGAGTGGGACATGAGAACTTTGACAGCTTTTTTGATCTCATGACTTTGGGGGATCTGACCGCCAAATCCAAAGAGAGAAGCCGCCCCTGGCCTCTTCGTATCTTCGCTCGCTGCTTGCGTCAGCTTTCCCCGTTCGCTCTGGCTGCGATCGGTTCCGTGCTTAACACCGAGATGCGAAATCGTTTCAGGGACCACTACTGTCTTTGATAGCGCCGATAGTCTCCCCTGAAATCCCTCAGTCTGTCTCTTTGATCTCGTGCCGCATACTAAATGAGTCCCGGTCGGTTCGCTCTGGCGAAACGAAAGGTTACAACAAATGTTCAGGGGTTCTAATGTTATGAAAAGCTAAAGGTCCCTTTAAATCATCCATCATATCAGGGAAAATTCACTTGTCAAACTAGACGTACGTCACAATCGTCCCCACTTTTAGACATGAAACTATTTTTCATGTTTCATTTTTTGACAATGGAGGTGACCTGATTGGTGATTTTAGGATGAGTGGTATCTTCAGTTTGCTCTTCTTCCTCTGTAGACCAGTTTCTACTCAGGAAATCAGCCCCGACATTCTGTCTTCCCGGAATATATTCCACTTTGAAAGAATAAACGCTTAAAAGGAGGGCCCAACGCATGATCCTAGCGTTAAATTCTTTATTGGCACCAAGAAATGCTAACGGAGCGTGGTCTGTTTGCGCCGTGAAAGATGTACCATAAAGAAACTCATGATGGCGTCTGATACCGTCAATCAGAGCAAGACATTCCCTTTCAACTACGCTGTGGTTCCGTTCCACTTTATTTAATTTCCGACTGCCATAGGCAACTGGAAATAGCATGTTCAGGTCACTGTCATCGGCTTGAAGCAGTGTTGACCCGATGCCCTGACCTGACGCGTCCACTGTCAGTACAAAAGGTTTCTTGAGGTCAGGCAACCTCAAAATGGGGTATGCAGACAACTGTCCTTTCAAAGTGCTATACGCGTGTTCGCACTTTTGATCCCATATGACCTTATCAGGACAACCTTTCTTTGTGAGGTCAGTCAGAGGTGCCGTCAGTCCGTTGAAGTTCTGGATGTACTTCTGATAGTATGCACATAATGATAGGAAGGAACGTACGTCTTTCTTCGTTCGGGGTCTTTTGGCTGCAGCTATTTTTTCCACGTTCTTCTTAATAGGCCAACTGCATCCGTGAGAAATAGTGTGCCCCAGGAAGTCTAACTGTTCAAACCCGATGAGACATTTGCTAGGTCTGGCTGTGAGACCCGTTTCCTGTAGTCTCCTGAGGAGCATAGCAACCGTAGCAATATGTTCTTCATAGGTTTCCGATGCAATTAATATGTCATCCATGAAATTATGGATATGGGGACTTTGTAAAGGTTCTAGAAGCTTCCTCATCATCCTGGTGAACACTCCTGGTGCGTTATGCAAACCGAACGGCATCACGTTAAATGTGTAATGTCCTTCACTAGTGCTGAGAGCTAACAAAGGTTTAATTTCCTCCTTGACTGGTATTTGATAATAACCTTTACTGAGGTCAATCTTGGAGAAGATCTTTGCTTTGCTGAGCTTGGTGAACAACTCAGAAACAGTTTGGAGAGGTTCGGGCTGGAATTCCGTTACAGCGTTTAGCAACCTGTAATCAATGCACAGCCGAACTTCCTTATTGGGCTTCTGCAACAGCACTACGCTCGAGCTGTAAGGAGATGTAGACTCACTGATAATTCCTGCCTGACGCAGCTTGTCTATTTCTCCGCGAAGTGCATCAGCTTTAGCGTACGGGATGGGGTAAACTCTGGTTCGAACAGGGGTCTCGTTTGTTAATTTCATATCAAATTCAATGAGATTTGTTCGACCAGGTACATCCGTTAAGACTGCACTGTAATGTTTTAGTAGAGCCCTGGTTTCTGTTTGTTGTTCTGGTGAGAGATTGTCGCCGAACTTGACATCTTTAAAGGATTCTATGGGTTGCAATGGATACTCCATGCAACCATCATCATCTTCCTCGTCTTCCGTTGCTATGGCGACAGCCAGGAGATGCTCGGAGGATGGCACCGGTCTTTCCAAATATTTCTTTAGCAGATTTATGTGGAAGACCTTCTCCTTTCCTTTGATGGAGATCTTGTAGTTGGTACGTGAGATCTTTTTAAGGACGGTAAACGGTCCTTGCCATCCGATGCGAAGTTTATTGCTTCCGGTTGGAAGTAGCAATAGGACTTTCTCCCCTGTTTGTAGTTCTCTCTCTTTTGCAGCTTTGTTGTATCTTTTAGTAATTTTAGCGCGGGCTTTCTTAAGGTTGGTAGTAGCTAGATCCCATCCTAGCTTTAGCCTTTCCTTAAGCTCAGATACATACTTGCTTGCAGAGACGACTGTCTCGTCAGCCTTCTGATCTGTCAGGGACCGAAGTAAGGCTTCTAGTGGCCCCTTAATAGGTCTGCCAAATAAAAGTGTAGCTGGCGCAAAACCCGTAGACGCTTGGGGTACCTCTCGGTAGGCGAATAAGGCAGCCGATATATATTGGTCCCAGTCTTCCGGTTTCTCCTGACCCAGCTTACGTAACATCATGGTGAGGGTACCGTTAAAACGTTCCACGAGCCCATTTCCGGCCGGATGGTAGGGACTTGTGTGGATATGTTTGGCCCTCAAGATCTTAAAGATCTCCTCCATTAACAGGCTACGAAATTGGGATCCATTGTCCGTCAAAACTTGTTGAGGGAATCCCAACCGTGTAAAAATTTGCACAAGGGCTTCTGCGACATGCTTGGAATTAGTGCATGGTAGCGGTACGGCTTCGGCCCACGTAGTGCAAGTGTCGACTAAGGGCAGGATGAACCTGTTCCTTCTTTTGGTCTTTTCCAGGGGACCAATAATGTCGACAGCAACCCGTTCAAATGGAGTCCCTACTATTGGCATTTGCCCCATAGGTACTGTGGGTGTCAAGTGCTTTGGTGCTACCCGTTGGCACTGGGCGCAGGATTTCACGTACCTGATAATGTCAGAGTTCATTCCTGGCCACCAATAGTGGTTTTTTATTCGCTGAATAGTGGCGTTTTGTCCCATATGTCCGCTAAAGGGAAGAGAGTGCCCCATTTCTAAGATCTGGTTTCTGTACTGCGTCGGTACTAGGAGCTGGATATTCCCCGTGTCCTGGTTGCCCGTTCTACGATACAATACATCATCCTTAGAAAAGATGTCTCCGTTGTGTCTGGGGTCCTTAGCCATGGGCAGTTTTTTAAAGCAGGGCGCCAGAGTAGGGTCCTTTTGTTGCGCCTCCTTCAGTTCATTCGGCAACAAATTTGGCGCAGGCTCCCTCTCCTTCTTGGCTTGCCCTCTTGTGGTTACCGTTGCCACAATCGGCTCCTTAGGTCTCCCAATGAACACATATCTACCTCCCAAGATAACTGGGTAGATAGGATCATCCATAATGGCCGCTTTAATAACTCCTCTGACAAAGTCAGACTGTATTTCTACCAATGCGATAGGAAGCGTCCTGGGTGCATCACTCCTGAAAATTCCACTAAGTTAGACGGTTTCCTCGGTCTCCTGACCTGGTTTGACTAGGTGTCTAGCAACAATACAACTAAAGCTTAATCCAGCGTCAAAAAGACAAGTAGTAGAGGTACTGTTCAAAATTACAGTTCCTCGAGTTGAGGGTCGGTCCCCCTCATGTTGAGAATCACTGACATTGACTCTACCTTTCGAGGCTGTATGCAAACATCCAATGCGGTTTGCACCGGTTTGTTTGCCCTGATCAGACGTTCCTGGTGTAGGGGTCTTCCCTTTTCCTTGACCTTGGTGGCCGCGCTGCCACGTAGGCTTGTTGGGTTGATCAGAATTGTTGTTGGGGGGGGGGGGGGGGGTAATCGGGTTTTGTAGAATTTCGATTTTTCCTGGGGAGGTTTCTGGGTATTGTTATCTCGTTGGTTATAATGTTGAGAGGAAGTGGAAGAATAGGATGCCTGCTCTAGATTCTGTTTTCGAGATGGCTCATCGGTGGGTTTACGTTTAGTGCTGGGAAGTTCGGCCATTGCATTGCTATAGCGTTCGGCTTTATTGGGTATGTCTTCAAGCCTGACTGCCCCCTGTTCCGCCAAAAATCTACGAGTTTCATTCCACAAAGTGGATTTTATCTGCTCCACAAGAACAAGTTCGAGGAGTCCCTCATATGAAAGAGGTAGGTCAGATAATTCAATGCACTTTGTCAGATAACCCGTGAGACGTGAAGAGAACTGGGGAAATGTTTCCGTGCTCTCTTTTCGGCTGTTTCTGAACAACTGCAGAAACTTTCGGGCAGTCATCTCAAACTGCTGTAGTAAGGCCTTCTTCAACATGTCGTAATCATGGTGATTCGGTCCCAGCTTTGTGTACACGTCATAAGCATTGCCTTTCAGTGACGTTGAAAGTTTGAGCGCCCAGCGGGTACTCTCTAACCCATAAAGATTCGCGAGTCTCTCGAATGTTTCTAGGTAGCTGTCAATTTTTTCGTTAGGGCTAGGAAAAGATTCTAAAGAAAACGACATAGCAGTTAATTGGGCAGATTGAGTACTGGAGAGGTCCATTGATTGAGACTGGGGCGAAGACGGCTCTCCGTTAGTCGAAGTAGAGGCGCCCCGACTCTCTAGAGCCTTAAGCGCCAGTTCATGTTGTCTTTCCTTGTCTCTCTCTCTCTCTCTGCGAGTTTCCATCTCTGCTTCAATTTTCTTCTGTTCCAAAAGAAGTTCTGCCACTTCTTTCCTCTCAGCTTCGGCTCTCTGTTGCTCCGCGTCATATATTTCCAATTCCTGGTTGATAAACGCGTTTGCAGCTTCTGCATCTAATCCTGCCTCTTTCGCTTCCAGCCTCAAGATGGACCTCATCTTTATCCTCTCTGCCATTGTTAAAGAATAAGATGAAGTATGCCTAGAGAACTAGTAAGAAGAAACGCGAAAGGGAGGAACTCTGAACCGCTACGAGAAAAAAACACAAGTATAAATTTACCTGTGTTACCTCCTACCTGTACTGTGCAAACTTATCGCTGCTATTATCTGGCAATTAAGGCTCTAAACGCAAGCGACTATGCCACTAAATGGTAAGTTACACTGGAAAAGAATCTACTTTTACTAACAGTAGAGAAAAATTTATATTAAAACAATTTAAAAGGAAAAAAAAAAATTTCCCCTAAATTTTAAATCTCTGACAACAAACTCCGTCCCTAAAGTCAATTATTGAGATGAGACGTTGTTAACTTAATTTTTAAAAATCAGAACAATCCGTCTTTAGCTAAGCTCAACTCTTTTTAACTTCAAAAACCTTAGTGACTGTAAAACAATCACGCAATCCCAGCAACTCTTATAAAGAAAGAAATATAATTATCTCCGCCAGAGGATAATAAAATAGCAAATATTTTTGTTTATCTGTACTTTCTACTGCTGTGGAGAGAAAACAACCTGTAAATATGCTGTGTGGACAACCCAAATACTTAAAGAACGTTTGTCTAGGGGTTTAATTATTTATTTATTTCCCTAATTCACAAAGACAAATCATTCACACTCTACCTAGTTAGACCCAGACTAAATCAGACTCAAAATATCTTTAACCCGGCTATTCGATTGCCTCAAATGTAGCTCAAGATCCCAGAACCAGCCCACAAATATGTGTGCATCAAATGTATCTCAAAATTATCCCGGACGAGCCCCCAAATATTGTCGTAAATTTATTTTGAGAGAAAAGAGTCTTAGAAATAGTGGTCCGGTTTAAAGTGTAGAATGATGATGAAAACTCAGTGATAGAAATGTATAGATTAAATATGATGCTCCACAGAGTGCTGGAGGAGAGTAAAGACAGACTTATTTACGACAAATCGTTTCTCTCAATCTTCTCTTCCACTCTCCTGGTCAAACAATTATTTGCCAGTTTTCCAGACACACGTCTGCGCTCACACCGATTTGTTGCTTCAAGCACTCAGACGACGTGGATACAGCTATATTAAAACAAATAGGGAATGTTTGGGCTTTTGGGTATTCCAACACAGTCCGAGTTAAGTTTATGATGTTTATTAATCTAAAAGATCAAATCACAAGAAACAATATCAAGTGTTACATAAATTTATCATAAGTACGGAAAAATGCAAATATCAAGGTAGGGAGGGGGTGAAGAAGATTGGTATCGACTAAGCCCTTCCCGCTTGTATTGGACAAAGATAAACCCAGTCTCAAGATAGATAGTTATCAGGAGCATAGGAAAGTTAACCCAACAGTGAATTTAATTACTCTGAAAGAGGTGTTACAATATTAGTTATGGTGGTAGACAAAAATTACTGTTATCCCAATGGTTCTTCCCTTTACTAAGCAAATGAAAAGGAGGGGGTTTTAAACATAGTTAACAAATTATCAACTATCCCACTTAAAGGAACAATGTAGGGTATACAGAAAAAATATATATTACCAGGTAAGCAAGTTAACACAAATGGTTACACAAAAGAATTAATTTCCTGTCATTCATACACTCTGTGCGGATCCACACTCATATACACCACACACTTACCGAGTTGCAGCATCAGACAATCCTTTAGAATGATAAACACAATAATTAACTCTTGACGTATGACAACTGTCTAGTCCTTCTATGTCCCGCCCCAGATAATGCGAGGATTCACTGAGAGCAAATATTCCCGCTTATCGCCGGACTTGAAGTTCTAAGAGTTCTTGTGTTTTATTATAAAGAAACGAGTCTATGGGATGGCACTGACGCAGTTCGACATAGGGGTGAAAAATGAGGTGATGGTATAATCCTTCACTGCGTGATGATAGCCACTGACCGGGAAAGTTTTTAATCCAGTGAGGAAAAACTAGGCTCAGTCACAGTCAGGAAAATATGTAATCTTTCACAATAGACAGTATATAAACTATCGCTACTGGCACTGTTCATCTTCCAGTTTATCTTACAGAGTGTAAGTTAGATTGATGATAATAATCAAATGATCTTGGGTAGGCTTTCCTTCATGTAATTATGCTAGCCAGGCCGTACCGGACCACCACAAGATTTACTTTAAAAAAATGTCTCATCAAACTGTCTGGGCTTTTTTGATCTCATGCGGGGATCAGCTTTCCCCGTTCGCTCTGGCTGCGATCGGTTCCGTGCTTAACACCGAGATGCGAAATCGTTTCAGGGACCACTACTGTCTTTGATAGCGCCGATAGTCTCCCCTGAAATCCCTCAGTCTGTCTCTTTGATCTCGTGCCGCATACTAAATGAGTCCCGGTCGGTTCGCTCTGGCGAAACGAAAGGTTACAACAAATGTTCAGGGGTTCTAATGTTATGAAAAGCTAAAGGTCCCTTTAAATCATCCATCATATCAGGGAAAATTCACTTGTCAAACTAGACGTACGTCACACTCGGTTTCTAGATATTTATGACCTGTCTTCTTTCCCAGTGTTAATACTTTTAAGCTCGGAACCATAGCATGTACAATCTTGACATTCAATATGCAAATTAATTTGCGGAGATATTTTCGCAGGGGCATAGTGTGGGAACTTAAACAATGTAGCGGGTAAATCGAAAAAAACAAACTCTTTCTTTCTTAAAGAAACTAGTTTTAGACTTCACTTGGTGATAGCATACTGAAGGAGAAAGGACGCACTTATTAGTCTTGTAAAGTAAAACTTAGCATATGGAGACTTAATTTAAACAAATAAAGTGCCCTCTAGTTTAATAACTTACAGACTATAAATTCCTGTGCAGGTATGTATTCGCTTTTACAGTATACAGAAATTAGCTCAGATATATAGATTTGAAATACATTAATATCATGGTGAAAATCTAAGTGCTGTATTTTAAATGGATATTACTTTACTATGTATGTTTCATAAATGGTTACCCAAGTTCATTTATTTTCACGTGTATTTTAACAGGATATTACTTTTCAATGTTTGTAACATCAATGTATGAACATAGTAGTATGAATGCTGGAAAGGAATAAACCGGTGAAAGGAACGAAGGATTCTGTAGCGGACCCGCATGTGACCTTGTCTGACCGAGACGGGAGCAGAACGGCGGTCTTGTTATTGTGTATGTACGCGATCTGACCAGCTTAATTCGTTCATAGCAGGCAGGAATGCTTAAATATGAACTGACCTATTTTAGGAACGAGACGGACAGACTCATGTATGGATACCAACATGCCTATGCTGAGGACACTGCTTAGCTTGTTATGAGTATCTGCGTGTTGCAGCAGCAGAGTAATTACACATAAATTTTTGTTTTGTCCAACAGATATATGCAGTGCAACCGGCCACGTCTTGTCTCTTTTTGCTGAAAAGAGATTACCTAGCCCACCAGTCACCATAATAATTCCCTTCAATTATTTCAAAGATTTTCAACACCAACCATCACCCTTACCATACTCCACCCATTCTAACCCTCCATCCCACCTTTGGAAGCAAATTCGTTGTCTAAGGATATCTCATCAATTGTTGATACGTTACACCAATCTTGGATTCATAAAATCTTCTTCAGATTCTATGCCTCTTTTGTGGATACCTTATTCGAACACTGAAGTTAATTTCAAAGCATTGGATTACGTTATTTTTTTCCAAGAGAACACCAGGATATAAGTTGTTTCCAACATTCACACCAAAGGAATCAAGAAACAAACATTCATTTTCAAACAAACAGTATTTCACATATTTCCAGCAAAGCCTAGGATATTATCAGGCCTGATGGGAACTTTACCAACACAATTCATTCATCATTTTTTGTCACTATTTGTGTAATATCCGTTCTTCTTGAAAAATCATCAAACTGATGCGAGTTTGTTTTCTCGTGATAATTTTTTGTGCTGTAAAATCTTTATTGATTTATTTACAATTTTTTTTAATTGAAATAAATCGAGTTAGACTTGATTTGATTGTTCGTTCAGTTCAGACTACCAAATCCTCAATCTAAATTTACTTCTTTACCCTACTATTTGAGAGTGACACAGTGTGTGCAAAAGAGTAATATTGTCGCCAGAGAAAACAAGGAGAGCTGTGTGTATGGTTTTATTAGTGAAGAACTCACTGACTCAGCCTGTGCCTTCTGCCTATCTCTCTTGCGCATCACTATCACACGTCCGGGTGCACTATTGTCCCTCACCCCTATACAGCTGTCAAGCTGTACATACTATTAATTAAATTTTCATGCGACAAGCACAAAGCTGAGATTATCTAAGCTGTCATGAACGTATTATCTACCTGCCCCTTCTTGAGGCCGTGTCTCTTATAATATTAGTAGTTTCTTTTCTTCTTTCATTTATTCACCAAGTCTTCAGGATACTGGTCTTGTCTGCCAGAGATGTTTATTTCTTGATGAGTGATCGTATAGATTGAATATTTAAAGTTCGTTCTTCCCTCAATTTGCAGATGATTATGCTTTGGGAGACAGCTTTAATAAATTATAGTTGTACTTGTTTAAGGTCACTCATCCAACTGGGACTTGAGAGTGAGTTTAAACAAGTCTTGTCATCAATTAAAACAATTTTAATCAGAACTGGTGAACAGCAGTGAAAAAGTATGAAGACATTCCTCTTCATCAATTTCATATGTCATTAACAGGCATGTGATCAAATAATTTCTGTAGACATTTGTTCTGGATGTACCATCACAGTTCCTCCTTTTACCTCGAGCCACTGTGGCACATAACAGTCATCATGTTTAAAAATGTTCTTCAAAGATTTCTTATTTTATTTTTGCTTGGGCGCTAGACTAAGTGAGCCCTCTACCTTGCTTGTTAGGTTTGAAAGTTCAATATTGTTGCTAAGTTCCTCAATCTGATTGCTTGACATTATAGCCTATCTGGCTTATCATGAAGTCCGCTGAAAATCTAACAAAAGTTTTGCGACACTGTACTTACGTGAACTTAAATTCACAATATTGGAAATAAATCTGCTTCACAACTGAGATGATAAAAATATCATTTACTTGATAGCTGCAAGGAATCTGTATTCGTTGGCCAAGGACTTTTTGTAGCAGACTGGGGGTACACGTCAGGTTGACACCGCCCCCAGTTAAAACTACGTCCGTGCAAGTTGTTCTCTACAGTTTTTGTCTAGCTAAAACTTCGAGTGGTTGAATATTGCCGTCGATGGCTTTGATTGGTGAAAAACAAATGTCCCAACTTATTTGATTGGATACAGCTATTAGGCACCGTTAACTGTTTAACATAAACTTTAACTAACCCTATGTAAATTAGATGACCTCAATCGTTGCTATGCGATTCCGGCCAAAAGACTGAGTTCGCTTCTAAAAGTCTGTTGTTAGAAAAATGTAACTTTTCTTGTTTAGTGATAAACTGTAGTAAGTACATTTGTCGTTTTTAAAAGTTCTTAGCTCGCTTCTTTAATCTTGGGTTATTCTTATGCTAGATCTCTATTACGTTTCTCTACTGTTTCAGCACGGATAATGCTGTCGTGGTAGGCGGTCCGGACACATTCTATTAGGATAAATATATATTTGCTCGTTTCTGAGCTCCCAACTGAGTTATTCAGTAAAATATTACTCTGTTGTATTATATATTTAAAACAACTGATTCATGTGTGTGTACTTCAATCTGTAACAATTAAAACAACTATAAATTTGTATTTACATACAACAAATTTAGTAATCAATTATTGCTAACAAGAGTAAATAAATCATTTGGTTTAAGAAATGTAAAATATGGAGTTTTCCTCACAGAAAAAAATAATGGTGAAGGTGGTTTGTTGTAATACCGTTTGAGTTCTTTTGCTCTGGCCTGATGAAAAGCACCTATCTGGCTAGATGTTGAGAATGGTTTGCTGACTGCTCCGTCAATCGTAAACTTCTGTGGTGATGGCACGTCCCAGACGTTGATACAGGGGTAACAGCTCCAAATGTCAAGGCAAGGATCTTCACAACCCGTCGAATATATATATATATAAAAAAGTCTTGCTCAAACGTTTTCTTTCATACCTATAATAACTGAATCAACTATGATTGTTTGGTTTTAAAATAACATGTAACAGATGTAATAATCAATTAGTTTAAACAGGTTAAAATAACGATGGACTGATGGTGAGTTTTTGATGAAAATAAAATTGTCTTCACTGAGACTTGGTTTGAGGATTGATAGAAACAATTGTCCTTTTGCTGTTTTCTTAATAAACTTAACTCGTCTAAGTGAGTTCTGCAGCCGTGGTTTCGTTAATTCTTTTGTGATGAGGAAACTTCTTCGCACAACTTGTCCAATTTAGGCGGTTAGTGCTGATTCCCTGCGTTTAACTCACAACTAGTGGCGTCGAAACTTTATTCTTGCAGCTTCGTATCAAGAACAGTCTGATAGCTTCGTTCCACGAACCCAAAGTAACTTTTGGGAACACAATCTCCTGGCACAGAATGGACACATCACTTTAGGTTAGATGCGTTCGAATCACTTGGTCAGTGAAATCTTAGTATTCCTCTTATGACAGGTGATCTGATTCCTTAGGTCTTCAGTCTTTGTATTTAAAAATGCGTGTTTACTTTTAAGTTTAAAAGATGCCCAAATACTCGGTACTGGTCCTTTAAGTTTCCAGTCTTTTTATTTAAAAATGCGGGTTTACTTTTAAATTTCAAAGTTAAAATATCAAATTTTAAAAAGTTTAACGGCTGACCTTTTTCTAATAAGGCAGTAATACTTCTGATTGCATCTTTATGCAAACTTACAAATAAATCTGTGAACGTATTTCTTGTCTAGATGCTTTCTCATTATATTGTCTCCCCAGAAAGATTATCGGTAATATTGATACAGAGATGGGCCGGCGGAAACTATTATCTAATTATCACCAGTGTCTTCGCACATCTCAGATGCTTTTCTCAGACAGACAATATGGCTTTCTTTTCATTGATCGTGCGCTACCACCTTGGATCAGCACAGATCGTCTCTATCAAAGGTGGCTAGACGGCTTAGGTGATAAACGTATTATCCGCTGACCGGACTAATTAGCCTGGTATTATTACGATTCACCTGGTGAAACGTAAACGAGTCTGTGAGTGGTAGGAGCAAAAATAATGTAGGGCGTAAAATATGCCAAATAATAGGACGATGAATGCGGAAAATGAAGGAATGAAGTAATACTGCCAGAGAGAACGAAAGTTATGAAAAATGTACCCAAATAATAGGACGATTAAGGAGAGAAAGAAGCTCGCGAAAGTACATGCACAAACCGTTGTGTGACATTCACTGCAAACTCTGATGGTCAGAAGGAGTTTTAAAAGTCGAAATTTACATTCTGATGCTCAGAAATAATGTTGAAACGTAGGAGTTTACATTCTTATGGACATAAGAAGAAATTTTTTAAAGTAGAATTTAGATTATTATGTTCAGAAAGAGAAGAGTTGGATACCCGAAGAGCTGAGGCTCTGATGCATTTTCTGGCCATAAATCGAGGATTCCTCAGCAAAAGAGACATTAGCAAGAAGACGAAAATGGGTGTGTATTGCTCTACCTGTGTTCCAGTCTTTGCATATGGATGCGAGTCATGGGCAATGACTTCAATCCACAAAAGTGAGATGCTAACCTCAGAAATGAGACATCTCAGTAAAGTGTTCAAAGTAACAAAAAGGGACATACGTCATGGGCTCGAAACCCAACCAGTGCAGACGCGAGTGGCTTGGTCATGTCTGGAGAATGGGAGAATATCGGCTACCATGACAAATATGGAAAACCAAGAGCCGGGAACCCAGACTTCCAGGACGACCCAGATTCCGCTGGTAGGACAACATCAGACAGACTCTGAATGACCGAGGACTGGACTGGAAGCAGGCCAAAAGGTAAACAGCTGACATGATAGCACGGTGCTCTCTCTGGCAAATCTCTACACCACAAGTTAAAGGCGGAACGACTAAGTAAGTATTTTCAGAAAGAATTTAAAAAGTAGGAAGGTACATTCTGATTATGAGAAGCTTAGGAAAACATTTTAAATTTATATTGTGTTGGTTAAAAAGACAATCAAAAAGGAGATTGTTGCATTTATATTATCAGAAAGAGTGAATAGTGTGGGAATTTGCTTAATGATGGGCAGATCTAGAGGCAAAAAGTGCGAATTTAAACTCTGATGGCAAGAAAGAAAGAAAGCAAAGGTAAAAAAGCAGGATCAGAGACAAATAAAAAAAAATAGCAGGTGCATAATTAGGGGTGGGGGGGGGGGGGTAATCAGACGACATGATGGTCATCGAATGATTTAAAAACAAATCAATGACATATTTCAAGTTGGAGTTCTGGGCATCAACCCCATCTCCATTCAAGACAAAATAATAGCAACAACAATAATAACTTTGTCAACATGTACTGGCTGGCTCAATTTGTTTTGTTGAGCTTATAACATTAGATGACAATCTTTTTTGTTTGGTGGATGTTTATTCAACTGTTAAACAACATGCTCAGTATCACTTAGAAGAGGGCTCGGCAAACGGTCAATCAAGATCAACCGGTAATTCACAGGATATGGACTGGTAGATCCTTAGTTGACAGGGAAAGGGGGTGGGGGGGGGGGGGGGAACAGAAAGAATATTAAAGCTAGAGGACTTGTCTACTAAACCCTTCGAGCCGGAATTTAAAAGCGCGGTGTCTCCAGTATTAATCGTACCTTTTTCCGCACATTGTCACGGAGAGTTATGTTCATTGAATTTTCTATATTTTCCTCCTCTTTTCTTCCACCCGTGTTCTCTAATTATTGTCGCTCTTATCCTTTTTCCTGTGTTTTTTTCGCATTCTTCGTTTGCGACTAAAATACATTACTATTTTGCTATTCTCACTTTCGCTAGTTTCGTTTCTCATTTAGAAACGCATTTCATCGCTGACGAAACGAGAAACTTGATTACGTAGATGTCATTCGCGCAGTTTGACGAGAGGTGCGATTATGGTTCATACTCAGACGCAACGTTCAGTCCCTCACCAGACGATTTGGCGTGAGATTGACGAAATACACCGTGTATATTCGTTTTCGCCAGACATATAGGCGACACATTTGTCTGCATTTTCACCCGCCACAACACTCATGGTGGGCCATGGTCAGCTTGAAGTGTGAAAACTGCCCCTGCATTTCAGACAAGTTGTCTACCTTTGCAATTGGCACGCACGTTTCTCGGTCAGTTTGTTAAACGTAGGTGCAAAAACTGCCCCTGCATTGCAGACAAGTTGTCTGAGATTCGCAACTGACACGCGCCCTCTCGGTCAGAAAGTGGCAGTTTATGACAGTTACGTAAGTGATATAGACGGAAAGGGGGATTATTTCGTTTAGTGAAATTAAACGATTACCTCTTTGTCTGGTAATAGATATAACCAGAATGTTAAACTTTATTTTCATTCAGTCCTCTAAATTCGCAGTAGACAGGACGTTTCGTGCTAAGAGAAAAGAGCTGTATAGCGAAGTTCTTAGTTTGTTTCGACAATTTGTCGAACTTCTAGACTTCCATAAATATAAGCATATAATTCTTAAGTTGTGCGACTACCTGTAGTTCTGTGCGAGGTAAAATATTAAATATTATATTCTAGTATTTTGTGAAGTGTTTAAAGTGTTAAGTCGCTTATTTCATATTTCATTAGTTAGATTTTGTGCAGAGTGCCAAATTTATATAGTCTGTATTATTTTCTAGTGACGTGTTTCAGTGGAAAGCAGAACAAATTATAATTTCTAGCTTAAAACAACAATGTAGCTATAATGAAGTTAATTTTACTGCTAAATAATCAGACGAGAATAAACTTGCTAACTAACTTAAAAATGCTAGAAGCCTCATGAATGTTGACGGAATACGCACGTGTTCCTAATTCATAAGGATTGATGTTTTTTTCAATATAACTTACTTCACAGGAAGTATTAAACTATAAGACAAGCTACGCTTGCAGTTTAAATTATCAGTGTATCCGAGTGCATAGTATGTATAATTATTTTATATGTGCTTTTTCCATTTTATATAGTGAAACTGTGGTACCCAAACTTTACCAGCGTTTTAGTACAAGAGACATACCTGTGAGAAACATAAACAGTTTTTTTTAATCTTTGAACCACGTGGGTTTCCAAGTTAACACCTGTCTGACAGTGCTTGTGTCTTCATAAATAGACAGAGTAAAACTCTCACTAACGGGTTTTTTTTTTTATAGAGACTAAACTGTTTTTATAAGTACTGGGCCTTTGAGACGGATCAGATTTCTGCACAAACTCTATGTACAAAATTTAGCCGGTGTGGCAATTAACATATTAACGTCAGGAACATTTGACGGAGTTTCGACTAGCGGTGTGGTGACCAAATATAGTCCTTTTCCTGAAAGTAGACACCGATCTGACATTCCGCAATTCTAGAAACCTAAGCTAGCGACACTGTGCTCGTTGTTAACGCTCGTGCCTGGACAAATTTTATGTGACTTAAACAGACATCTAAAACAATAGTATTCCCAAGAGAACGGTCCCGGAAGTGGTGAATTCAACCCATCTTTTGGACCTGGGGTTTTCTTGGCGCAAGATTACCATTGAAGATTCTGTATGAACTAGTCCTAAAATAGTGGTTTTGTTCCAGGAGTGGCTATCAAAGCTGTGAGTATGTGCACGTGTGCTCGTCTGAATGTATAGAGCGAACGCAGGTCTGAGCAGAGCCGGATTAACGTAGTAGCAAAAGTAGCATATGCTACGGGCCCCGCGCATTTAGGGCCCCCGCGCCAATAAATATGTACATAATTTTTTGGTCATCTTCTAATACGAGCGTTAAACCAATGATCTTGTGATTTATGCCATCTTTAGCGCCTTTTCATTTGCTGTCACGAAATTGTGAGAGAAAGAGCATAAGAGGGTGACTTAGTGTGACTCTTCGTTATTTTTATCTTAACTGTTTGCGGACGGAAGCCATTTAAGTGGCGTTGAAAATTTGGTCACGTTTGTACGGAAGCCACTTTTTTGGCTCTAGGCGACTGCCCCTCTAATTTTGTTTCGTTCTTTGTGAAATGAATTTGCATTAACAATAAAAACTAGAATTTAGGAAACGGAAACTTCCTGTTTTAATTGAGGTATACGGCGTGCTCGCACTCTCTTTCGATCTTGATTTGTAAGGTTAGAAAACTCAAAAAATGAGCAGTAGACACAGAGATATTGGACGTAATTATGCTTCTGGAAGTGAAAAACGTAAAGCGAAGGAAGAAAAAGAAAGAAAAGATCAACTTGTGATATCAAAAACACGTTAGCTGACAGAATATTTTGATGTTCATGGTGGTGGTACTCTAACCGCTGAAGCTGGAAGTACAGGAACAACAAGTACTAGTGCAGGCTGTGCAGCAGAAAACATACAACAAAACCCAGTATACACTGAGTCTGAATGTGAAAGAATAAGTGAAACGAAGAAGTACTCTAATGATATTGGTGACTGGCCGAACAATATAGATGACTGTGAGCGTGAATATTGGATATCCAAGGGAAGTGAAAAATGTCAACATGTTGATAGTGCCTTCTCTTTATCCGTGTGATTGTATGACACTGAAAAGAAAACTCGATACTGTGAGAAGTCTTATTTTACACATATTCATAAACTTACAAACAAGCAACATGCAAGAAAATGGTTATGCTATTCAGAAAGTAAAGGGCGCCTATTCTGTTTTCCATGCAAGCTTATGAGTTTAGAATGTTCATCAAAGTTTACTGTGGAAGGGTTTAATGACTGGAAAAATGCAAGCAATCTATTGCGTCGACATGAAGAAAGCTCCTCACATAGACAAGCTTTAATTTCACTGTTGATGCGCAAAAACAAAGGTGAACGTGTCGATTCCCAACTTGTGAAACAAATGGACATTCAAGAAAAGTATTGGCACAAACTTCTAGAGCGAATAATTGACGTTGTGAAGTTTTTAGCAGAACGAGGCCTTTCATTTTGTGGCAGTGATGAAATTGTTGGGTCCCCTTATAACGGGAATTACTGGCCAAGTTTGACCCTTTTCTGGCAGAGCATATAAGTACTCACGCAAACAAAGGATTTGGACATACATCATATCTATCTAAAACAACGTGTGAGGAATTCATCAATCTGATTGGATCCAGCATACTGGATCACATTCTCTGTGAAGTGAAGAAATACAAGTATTATTCCGTTTCATTGGATTCTACTCCAGATATATCTAATATGGACCAGCTGACTTTGACTCTGCGCTATGTTTTGCCATCTGGACCAGTTGAAAGATTTGTGACATTTTTGGATATGGAAGGTCATAGTGCTGAACAGCTTACTAAAAGTCTACTTAATTTTTTAAAGGGAAATGACATTGATATTACAGACTGCCGTGGTCAAAGTTATGACAACGCCAGCAACATAAGTGGCAAGTTTATAAGATTACAAGCACGAATTAAAGAGATGAATAAGTTTGCGCATTACATTCCGTGTTTTGCACATTCACTAAATTTTGTTGGAAAATGTGCTGCTGAAGGTTGTCAAGAAGCAGTCATTTTCTTTGGATTTGTTGAAAGACTGTACACCTTCTTTTCTGCTTCTACCTACCGGTGGGGTCTCCTTTCTACTGCATTATGTGCTGGCGGTACTAATAATAAGTCCCATTTGCCCTTTGTGAAAAGACTGTCAGATACCAGGTGGTCAGCTGGGGCAGATGCAACAAAAGCACGTTTACAGAGCTTTTCTGCAAAAAAAGTCTTGGATGATATTTCAGATAACAATGATCAGAAGGCAGAGTGTCATCAACAGGCTCGTGGTCTACTTTCAACCATGATGAAGTTAGAAACAGGAATAATGATCATACTGTGGGATCAAGTATTACAGCGTTTTCAAATGACCAGTGCTTCTTTGCAATCTTCTGACCAAGATTTGAATACAGCTTGTGCACTCTATGAATCCCTGCGGGGGTATATTCAAGCTATGCGGTCTACTTTTGCAGACATAGAGCAAAAGGCCAAGGATCTGACAGTGTGAACATTATCAAGAACAAACTCGAAGAAAACACAAACGAAATCGAGAGTATGATGATTTCAGTGGTTCCAGCACACTTGATCCACTTGTTGAATCTCAAACGTCTTCTCAGCAGTTTAAAAGCCAAACATTTCTTGTCCTTATTGATAGCTAGCTCTCTGCCTTGTCAAAACGCCAGAAAGCTTATCAAAAGTTGAATGATATATTTGGATTCCTTCGTCAGTTACAGTCGTTTACACCTGAAGAGGTGGTAACGAGATCATCGAATCTTATTAAATCATATCCGGAAGATCTGGAAGAAAGTCTTTGTGAAGAACTTGTGCAGTTTACAGAACTGTTGAAAACTAATCTTGCTTCTCATATTGGCACTACTCTAGACCTTGTAGAGTTACAGTTTTACCGTTTGATAATTGACAATTCTTTGGAGTCTTGTTTTCCAAATGTAGAAATCGCCTTGCGCATCTATTTGTCACTAATGGTAACCAACTGCAGTGGAGAACGATCATTTTCAAAACTGAAACTTATTAAAAATGAACTAAGGAGCACCATGGGTCAAAAGAGATTGAACAATCTCACACTAATGAGCATTGAACATAAACTTCTGCGTGAAATTGATACATCCTATATCATCAACAAATTTGCTCATGCTAAATGTAGAAACATTAATATTTCAACAATAATGTTGACTGTGTTGTTACTTTTGATAAAGATAATTACTGTGGAAATTAAAAATTTATGTGTTCAAATATATTTGTGTTGTTTTATTGTTTTTTTTTTTAAATATAGGGCCCCTTTCTTAACATATGCTACAGGCCCCGTACTAGCTTATCCGGCCCTAGGTCTGAGTATGATTTTACCTTTGTATTTTGGCACCCATTTGCTGTCTTAATTTTTTTCTGCAGAATTGTTGCACATGCAAGTTTTTTTTCTTTCTTAGGTTAAATCAGATTATCCAACTCTGTTCATACATTTACGAGAAGAAAAAAAATAACTCTTAGACTCAACCCTATGTATCTGTGACTCTTGGGGGGCTATCACTTTTGTTCCTTTTTGTAACGGGACTGTGGGCTAAACATCGAGGGGAAGGATCTTACTGTGGGTCTATCAATTTTGCAGCATTTTTATTGACTTTATGACTATTTGTATATGCTTTGATGTAATTTCTATGTGTTGTGAAGAAATTTTAGATGATAATTAAAATTTCTCTTGGAATTAATAAGCGCGTTGGTCAGCTCGTTCTAGAATATTTATATATTCATCTGTTATAGTTTTCCCACGTATGTGTGTCTACCTGTCGTCACTTGAATGTGCGTGCACGTGAGTGGATATATATATATTTAATGTATATGTGTTAGACTGTCTGACTATTTTAGATCTGTCGTAGAAGATAGGTGAGAGAGAGAGAGAGAGAGAGAGAGAGAGAGAGAGAGAGAGAGAGAGAAGAGTTCCCGCTCTCAGAGACAGCCTCTATAACTATTCTACCACCCCACTCGCGGAAATCTATTTTATATTTCTATCTCACACTGTGACTATCACTCATTCCAACCTATTCAGAAGGGACCAACCCAAGTCTTAATTCTCCTATCAAAAATCTACGACACACATCCAGTCACACACCATGCGCTATCTTACTAAACTTCACCTCATTCCTAAGTAAAATATATGTCGATGGAGTAGCAGGAAGTAGATAGATCGGTAGAGATAAAGGTAACAAACAGGTTTTACTTATTCAAATTACTCTGAAACCTGAAAACAAACATATTTGTATCAAGGTAAATCTTTAGTCAGCTCTTAAGTAGATCCCTACAGCTTATAGGTTGCCTAACAGTGATACAGAATGTATTAAAACAAATAATCTAATTCGGTGGGAAAAAACTTCCAAGTTTGAGTCCACGAATTTCTGCCTCATATCCAAATTAACTACCCTAAATATAACATTAGATACGCCACTGTAGATAGGTACATTGTAATTCTGATGGTTGGAGAGAAACAGACAGAACAACAAACATGGACAACCCTTCCTATGTCTGAATGTTTAGACAGAGATTTATAAACAAGTGGGAAAAGATGTATTACGTCCCATTGATGTTTAGAGAGTGCTGTCACGTGCTGGTCTTCAAAGCATGTACACAATGCTTAGACAGCGCAGACTACGCTGGCTTGGCCATGTCCGCCGCATGGAAGATGGTCACATCTCCAAAGACATGTTCTTCGGACAACTGGCAGATGGCAAAAGAACAGTCGGGCAAGCGCAGCTGAGGTTTAAAGATGTGTGCAAGAGAGACGTGAAGGTACTAGAAGGAGGATGAAGCTGCCGATTGCTCGTGGTAGGGATGCTCCCTACGGCACCACCTCAGATTGGGCGAAAAGATTCTCTCACAACAAGCAGAAGACAAAAGAACATACCAGGAAAAATACAGCTGACGACTATTACCTCAGTGATGCATTCCAATAGTCAGTTATGAGTGAAGGGGGTTACTGCTACTATATATAGATATGGAATTGAAGGAATATGTCTCCACACTAGGTCAGATGGTCGTCTGTTTAACCTCGCAAGTCTGAAGGAATATGTCTCCACACTAGGTCAGATGGCCGTCTGTTTAACCTCGCAAGTCTGAAGGAATATATCTCCACACTAGGTCAGATGGTCGTCTGTTTAACCTCGCAAGTCTGAAGGAATATGTCTCCACACTAGGTCAGATGGCCATCTGTTTAACCTCGCAAGTCTGAAGGAATATGTCTCCACACTAGTTCAGATGGCCGTCTGTTTAACCTCGCAAGTCTGAAGGAATATGTCTTCACACTAGGTCAGATGGCCGTCTATTTAACCTCGCAAGTCTGAAGGAATATGTCTCCACACTAGGTCAGATGGTCGTCTGTTTAACCTCGCAAGTCTGAAGGAATATGTCTCCACACTAAATCAGATGGCCGTCTGTTTAACCTCGCAAGTCTGAAGGAATATGTCTCCACACTAGGTCAGATGGTCGTCTGTTTAACCTCGCAAGTCTGAAGGAATATGTCTCCACACTAGGTCAGATGGCCGTCTGTTTAACCTCGCAAGTCTGAAGGAATATGTCTCCACACTAGGTCAGATGGTCGTCTGTTTAACCTCGCAAGTCTGAAGGAATATGTCTCCACACTAGGTCAGATGGTCGTCTGTTTAACCTCGCAAGTCTGAAGGAATATGTCTCTACACTAGGTCAGATGGCCGTCTGTTTAACCTTGCAAGTCTGAAGGAATATGTCTCCACACTAGGTCAGATGGCCGTCTGTTTAACCTCGCAAGTCTGAAGGAATATGTCTCCACACTAGGTCAGATGGCCGTCTGTTTAACCTCGCAAGTCTGAAGGAATATGTCTCCACATTAGGTCAGATGGCCGTCTGTTTAACCTCGCAAGTCTGAAGGAATATGTCTCCACACTAGGTCAGATGGCCGTCTGTTTAACCTCGCAAGTCTGAAGGAATATGTCTCCACACTAGGTCAGATGGCCGTCTTTTTAACCTCGCAAGTCTGAAGGAATATGTCACCACACTAGGTCAGATGGCCGTCTGTTTAACCTCGCAAATCTGAAGGAATATGTCTTCACACTAGGTCAGATGGCCGTCTGTTTAACCTCGCAAGTCTGAAGGAATATGTCTCCACACTAGGGCAGATGGCCGTCTGTTTAAACTCGCAAGTCTGAAGGAATATGTCTCCACACTAGGTCAGATGGCCGTCTGTTTAACCTCGCAAGTCTGAAGGAATATGTCTCCACACTAGGTCAGATGGCCGTCTGTTTAACCTCGCAAGTCTGAAGGAATATGTCTCCACACTAGGTCAGATGGCCGTCTGTTTAACCTCGCAAGTCTGAAGGAATATGTCTCCACACTAGGTCAGATGGCCGCCTGTTTAACCTCGCAAGTCTGAAGGAATATGTCTCCACACTAGGGCAGATGGCCGTCTGTTTAACCTCGCAAGTCTGAAGGAATATGTCTCCACACTAGGGCTGATGGCCGTCTGTTTAACCTCGCGAGTCTGAAGGAATATGTCTCCACACTAGGTCAGATGGCCGTCTATTTAACCTCTCAAGTCTGAAGGAATATGTCTCCACACTAGGTCAGATGGCTGTCTGTTTAACCTCGCAAGTCTGAAGGAATATGTCTCCACACTAGGTCAGATGACCGTCTGTTTAACCTCGCAAGTCTGAAGGAATATGTCTCCACACTAGGTCAGATGGCTGTCTGTTTAACCTCGCAAGTCTGAAGGAATATGTCACCACACTAGGTCAGATGGCCGTCTGTTTAACCTCGCAAATCTGAAGGAATATGTCTCCACACTAGGGCAGATGGCCGTCTGTTTAACCTCGCAAGTCTGAAGGAATATGTCTCCACACTAGGGCAGATGGCCGTCTGTTTAACCTCGCAAGTCTGAAGGAATATGTCTCCACACTAGGTCAGATGGCCGTCTGTTTAACCTCGCAAGTCTGAAGGAATATGTCTCCACACTAGGTCAGATGGCCGTCTGTTTAACCTCGCAAGTCTGAAGGAATATGTCTCCACACTAGGGCAGATGGCCGTCTGTTTAACCTCGCAAGTCTGAAGGAATATGTCTCCACACTAGGGCAGATGGCCATCTGTTTAACCTCGCAAGTCTGAAGGAATATGTCTCCACACTAGGGCAAATGGCCGTCTGTTTAACCTCGCAAGTCTGAAGGAATATGTCTCCACACTAGGTCAGATGGTCGTCTATTTAACCTCGTAGTCTGAAGGAATATGTCTCCACACTAGGGCAGATGGTCGTCTGTTTAACCTCGCAAGTCTGAAGGAATATGTCTCCACACTAGGGAAGATGGCCGTCTGTTTAATCTCGCAAGTCTGAAGGAATATGTCTCCACACTAGGTCAGATGGCTGTCTGTTTAACCTCGCAAGTCTGAAGGAATATGTCACCACACTAGGTCAGATGGCCGTCTGTTTAACCTCGCAAATCTGAAGGAATATGTCTCCACACTAGGGCAGATGGCCGTCTGTTTAACCTCGCAAGTCTGAAGGAATATGTCTCCACACTAGGGCAGATGGTCGTCTGTTTAACCTCGCAAGTCTGAAGGAATATGTCTCCACACTAGGGAAGATGGCCGTCTGTTTAATCTCGCAAGTCTGAAGGAATATGTCTCCACACTAGGTCAGATGGCTGTCTGTTTAACCTCGCAAGTCTGAAGGAATATGTCACCACACTAGGTCAGATGGCCGTCTGTTTAACCTCGCAAATCTGAAGGAATATGTCTCCACACTAGGGCAGATGGCCGTCCGTTTAACCTCGCAAGTCTGAAGGAATATGTCTCCACACTAGGGCAGATGGCCGTCTGTTTAACCTCGCAAGTCTGAAGGAATATGTCTCCACACTAGGTCAGATGGCCGTCTGTTTAACCTCGCAAGTCTGAAGGAATATGTCTCCACACTAGGTCAGATGGCCGTCTGTTTAACCTCGCAAGTCTGAAGGAATATGTCTCCACACTAGGGCAGATGGCCGTCTGTTTAACCTCGCAAGTCTGAAGGAATATGTCTCCACACTAGGTCAGATGGCCGTCTGTTTAACCTCGCAAGTCTGAAGGAATATGTCTCCACACTAGGGCAAATGGCCGTCTGTTTAACCTCGCAAGTCTGAAGGAATATGTCTCCACACTAGGGCAGATGGCCGTCTGTTTAACCTCGCAAGTCTGAAGGAATATGTCTCCACACTAGGGCAGATGGCCATCTGTTTAACCTCGCAAGTCTGAAGGAATATGTCTCCACACTAGGGCAAATGGCCGTCTGTTTAACCTCGCAAGTCTGAAGGAATATGTCTCCACACTAGGTCAGATGGTCGTCTATTTAACCTCGTAGTCTGAAGGAATATGTCTCCACACTAGGGCAGATGGTCGTCTGTTTAACCTCGCAAGTCTGAAGGAATATGTCTCCACACTAGGGAAGATGGCCGTCTGTTTAACCTCGCAAGTCTGAAGGAATATGTCTCCACACTAGGGCAGATGGCCGTCTGTTTAACCTCGCAAGTCTGAAGGAATATGTCTCCACACTAGGGCAGATGGCCGTCTGTTTAACCTTGCAAGTCTGAAGGAATATGTCTCCACACTAGGGCAGATGGCCGTCTGTTTAACCTCGCAAGTCTGAAGGAAAAAACAAAAATCAGAAAGGTCACTATAAGCGACTTGTTATTCGCTGATGACGCGGCAGTTGTCACCCAAAGCCAACAGGAGCTTCACAGCTTGATGAATTGCTTTACTAAAGCATGCAAGGACTTTGGTGACAAATGTCGAGGTGTTGTCACGTGCTGACCTTCAAAGCATGTATACACTGCTTAGACAGCGATGACTGCGCTGGCTTGGCCATGTCCGCCGCATGAAAGATGGACGCCTCCCGAAAAATATCTTCTATGGACAACTGGCAGATGGCAAAATAACAGTTGGGCGATCGCAGCTGAGGTTCAAAGATGTGTGCATGAGTGCACTGAACATAAATCCAGCAGCCTGGGAGGATGAAGCTGCCGATCGCACGAAGTGGCGATGCTCTCTATGGCGCCATCTCAGATTGGGCGAAAAGAAGCTCTCACAACAAGCAGAAAAGAGGAGAAAACGTCGAAACGAAAATAAGCATTTGAGGACTGTCACCTAAGGGGCGCATTAGCATAGTCAATTATGAATGAAGAGGCTAATATATATATATATATATATATATATATATATATATATATATATATATATATATATATATATATATATATATATATATATATATATAGAGAGAGAGAGAGAGAGAGAGAGAGAGAGAGAGAGAGAGAGAGAGCATGCAGGCTGACACAGAAAAAAACGTTTAGTATTCGATGATCTGTTGCGGTATTTTATGAACACAGAGAGGCCAGTGAAGAAAAAAGAAACCATGAAAGAAAAAAAAACACCTTGAAGTTGTGGTGCTCATTAAGATAAGACGAGAGAGAGAGAGAGATATACCAAGAGCTAGACAAAAGGAGAGGAGTAGAAAAACAAAAAAAAAAATAAAGTCTAATGGTCTAAAGACGACAAGTAATGGAAACATGAATCAAGTTGACTTGGGACTAAACGTACAAGAGAAGACAACACGAGAGTAATCGGGTTTCAAGCTTATTGGGCTGCGTAATAGAAGAAACAAAAACTAGAGTAATCTTTTCTTGTATAATGGCGGCTAGTCAAGATGACAAGACAAAACTGGGTTTTTGAAACAAATAAAAGATTAATGCTTTGACGTGAAGCATATATTGTCTTTCCCTCCCCTCCCTTCTTTCGATGTCTCTCCTGCAGTAAAATTTTCACCTGTTCAAAGCAGAAAAATAAAATAAAATAGCTATGACACGAGAGCCAAGTCCCTACAAACCTGTTGTTTGTATCAATAAATTGTCCTCTCTTGCTTGACCCAGAACTAAAATATGAGCGCGCGCAGACCGTAAATTCATTGAAGGCATCGACGTACAGCACATGCTGGGTTGTAAAATGCCGGCTGCACTCGTCTGCCAAATGCTGACTTGGTCTCTCGCTCTCGCTTCCCCTTGTCCGATCTCTCACTCACTCGCGTAGCCTTGTAGTAGAGCGCGAAAGAGACTGGTTGACTACCTCGTATATAAGATGAATGGAGAGCAGAAGCTAACGTAGGTAAACGTATTATCGTGGTCCAGTAGCTATCACAAAGTCTTCAGTCTAAGACATAGTCCATAACTGTACAGAAAATAGTTGACGCATACACCGAACTAAATCTTATTTTACTGCCCACGGCCATCTTTACGTTCACAAACAGCTCATAAAATCTGAAAGTCAAAATCGTGTTCGTCTTTACATACAATTGTTAACACGTAGCAAGGCTCAGAAAATATGGCACTGTTTATCAACAATTGCGCAAATGGCAGTGTTTAGGAGAGTTTAGGGTCATCAATCTTTTTGTATTCCTGAAAGTGACAGAAGCTTCCTGTTAGAAAACGACAAAGAGGTAGGTGTTTGCAAGAATTGTTTATTCATCTCTATTTATATGTGTATCATAATTACGTACTCGAAGAGTTTCGTCCCTTTACTCAACATGTTTTGTTTCTGTCTCTGCTTTCTTGTTCACTTGCATACCGCAAGGTGTTAAACATAATGTTGTTCAGACACAAGCTGAAGTTTCTCTAGGTGAACTAAGTTTTAATCTGAAGAGTCCGTGATAATTTTTAAGTTTTTCTTCGGGATGACTTGAATTCAGATGTCAAAATGATACTTTTTTTTTTTTTTTTTTGGTTTAGTGTGTTGTTAATTAACAAGGAGTTAACTTCATATCTTTCGTTAACATTTGTTTCCATTATTGATCCTAATGAAACATTTGAAAACCACATGTTGCCGCTGGTTATGTATTTGTTTGTTTTTTTAGCCTTGGTTTCTGTAGCTATTTGTTAAGCGCGATGAGACTGCATGTTCAATGCACAATTATTAACCACCTCTGTCTTTTCACACCCATATTGCCTCTCAGTGGTGATCAATACATCTACATGACCTACTACTGCCTTTAGAAACGTTAATATCCAGCAATTTTGCCCTAATAATTAGGTCAACCTGTTTGTCGTTAGATTATCGCTCATGGCTGTGATTTATTAAACGTTAAAACTGAAGATGTATTGGATTCATTTTCAACAGACAGAGATGACATTTTCCTATCGCATAAATCAAAAGAACAAATTTATCATCTCTACGACCACATGTATTATTTTCATGCTCTTTAATTTGAGATAATAAATTTGATTTTCATAAACCTGCAAGTCAAAAGAAATATCCTCCATGTTATATTTCTCCGATATCAGGATCGCCCCCAGTTCAAGATAATAAAAATGCCACAGGCATGACTTAAAGCAACGAATACAATTTTCGTCAAGTACCCCGCCAGCTGGCTTAGGTGATCACGTCTCAGCACAATGTCTTGCCCCCCTGGCTGTTTATCAATTCTGTTGTTGACTTCTCATTTCATGTGTTAAACAATCCAGTATCGTCGTTCTGTGTTGCTTTCTGTTTCTGTTTTCTTCAGTCTCTCTTTTGTCACAATATGGTCCACTTTTCCTCTACTCATAACATGTTCAAAGATAGTGGATGACCTGTCTAACATAATGAGCTTCTATTGCATACTGCTTACTTTCGGGTCATCATCACTACTCTTTTAACTGCGCGGGGCATTATTAATATGCTTCTATAGAATTACATCCCTGTGGCCCGCAGAGATTTCCTTGTGCGTTCACTAAAGGTCCATAACTCCCAGCCGGTTCACCTTCGTATGTCCTCCATATCTACAACTATTATTGTAACCATATGCCTGTAAGACAAAAATAACTGCATTAGGCATCAGTACATCACAAGATATATATTTGTGCCATCATGATACAAAACATAGCTCAAAAATTGGCTTACGCAGACCATCTCAACATGATACAAAACACAACTCAAAAATTGGCTTAGCAGATCATCTCAACATGATACAAAACACAGCTCAAAAATTGGCTTACGCAGACCATCTCAACAAGCCCCAAAACACAGCTCAGAAATTGGCTTACGCAGACCATCTCAACATGTCATAAAACACAGCTAAAAAATTGGCTTACGCAGACCATCTCAACATGACACAAAATGTAGCTCAAAAATTGGCTTACGCAGACCATCTCAACATGACACAAAACACAACTCAAAAATTAGCTTACGCAGAACATCTCAGCTTGACGTACACCGAGAGGACTTTTTTTGTTGTTGTGCATTCGAACATTGTTCTAGCCATAAAGGACATAGTTTTCCTTCGTTAAACAATTAAAGAAACAGAACTTAACTAAACTAAACTTTTTATTAATATTTGAACTTTTTAAAACAATTGTTGGTTTTTGTTTTTTTTTAACAGAAAAAAAAAAACACCAAACACTAAACTTTTGCTGATGTGATAACTTGGAGTGTACAAAGATGTGATAACTTGGAGTATACAAAGATGTGATAACTTGGAGTGTATAAAAATGTGATAATTTGGAGTGTACAAAAATGTGATAACTTGGAGTGTACAAAGATACATACAATTGTCATCATCTTTATCTTTAACCAGATAATGCGCTATCGAAATTGACCGCAATAGGTTAAGGTTTCTTTATCAAAACTTTGAACCTAAAAGAGCATAACATTGTATTATATTTAACCCCACAAAAATCCACTTTTTTAATTAACCACTTTTATTTAAGTCCACATGGGCTTTGTATATTTGTTGCGTTTCAAATTTTTGACGTTCAAAATCTCTATGTTCCACTCATTGTAGAGAGCTGAAACTTTGCATGCAGCTCCTTTTCTTGGTACATTTTAATCTTCAAAGTTTTGACCAGCACTGACCCAACAGATTTTATATAACAACTAAAACAACGCCAATTAAGGTGGAAATACCACCATTAAAACACGGGTTTTACAGAATGAGAAACTGCGAGTGAAGACTGTTTTTCGTATTTGAAGAGGCTGGCGTCGGATGGTGAAGCGTGATGGACCGAATAAATACATGTGTCTTATTAGAAGATGTGTGTCAAACGTACACTTAAGTGTCATTCTACAATATCTTCTTCTTCTTTTATCTACACTCTCAGACGTCTTCTTGAATGTTTTCAAAGAAAAGTCTGAGGCTATTTGAATCTTTGTAGAGCTTTTCCACGAATGGTACTGGTGTTGGACATATGCGCTGTATGTTGGGCAACTTTGAAGCAAATGTTCAGCAGTCATTTTATCAGTGCCACAGTTTCACTGATCGGTAGTTCCAATCTTTAGCTTGTTGAATAGATGGTATCTCAATCTGTTGTGGCCAGTATGGAGTCTGAAGACGTGTTCTCTTGTGTTGAGCTGGTAGTATGCATCATTTTGTGTTTGACCTAGATGCTCTACATCCCATTTGTCTCTGTATCTGATTCTGATAAAACTTTTTGCCTCCTCGAAAGTTATGCTTGCATCAGGCTGAGGTAGATTTCCGCCTTGAGTTGCCAATCATGAGTATAACGTTTACATTACTGATACCGCCATTTTGAAAGATGTTTTTATAGCTCACAACACAGTAAATGTACTTTTTTAAGATGTATAAACAATAAAAACCCGAGTGTCCGAATAAAAAGATACATGTAAAGCTTACTCTACATTTCTCAATAGGACTTTTGATTAATCATCTTTCTCAGATATCTCAAGTCATAGATACTAATTGTTATTTCTTTTTTAATTGCCAAGTCTGGCACAGATCACATAATGTCAGTATTCATAATGTTGTTCTAATTATCAATTATTTCTATGAATTCATTAGAACCGTTGAATTCTTCAAAAGATAGCTTATTTATAATTTTACTGGTTTGTTGTATTCTCAATATTTCTAATTTCTTTGTCTAAGAAATCTGTAGACGCTTCCATTCTTGTTTCTTGGAGTTCGCTGAACACTGAAGAGACGTGGGGCAGTGTTGGCATATCTCGCAGAACTTTTCAAGGCTAGCAGGTAGATACTATTCGTCTCTTTCATGACTTAGTATCTATCAACACTGTACGAGCTAGCAGTTCTCTTCAGGACTAGCCCTTTTCGGGGCTACTTCGTGCTAGCTGATGGAAGCTAGTATCCCTTTTCAGGTCTTCGTTTTTATCAATACACATAAGATAACAGATTTCACTTATGTTTGAATGGCGAATTCCGCTCCAATATAACCAACGGACCTTAGTCTAGGTTGAATAGGCTAAAAAAAGGTCACAAGAATGCAAAACCCTCAAGGAAAAGAAAGATAAAATGTCAGTTTTTTTTTAAACTCTTATGGTGGAAAACTAGGACGATCTGATCGTTTTTTTGTTGTTGTTTTTTTTTGTCCACTTTATTTTTAAATTGTGGTTTCGGGAATTCTCATTTCAGTTTATCTGTCTAATCCTCCATCTGTGATTATTTACCGCAAACGTTTAACAACATATTTCCAAAATGGGATTCTCCGTTCTCAAATCAGCAGTTTCATTTCTCCGAGCCAGGATTTTAATTCACTCGGCAAATACCGAGTGACGTGATCTCGTGCGCTTCAGCTGTCACATGTCACTCATGCGTGTGATCCTGTTACTCACCCAATAGCCCCCACGTGCATCCATTTTCGTTTTAATCGAGTGGTATCTCTTAAGACTTGGCATCTGGAAATGAGACCAGTAGTTTGGAAATTGGCAAATAATATTTGTCCTTTTGACTGTGCTCACATGTAGTTTGTTTTCTTCGGCCTATCTAACGAATTAAAACTTTTTTTTTTAATGTAGAGCCAAGTGCTTAAAGTAAACCCCGCGAGTACAAGAAACAAAGGAGAGCTCTGATAATATAAGAGTAGAGAAGGCAAGACAGAAATCTAATAAATAATGAAAACATGAGAACACGTTGTTATGATTACCCATGAAATTAAAGGGAAAAGTGGCAGGACATTTTAGGTCAATATAGGACACACATGAAAACTTGGATTAGTCTGTACAGTGATAATTTATAATCTCCTGGATCTAAACATGTCAAAATCATTTGCCAGAACACACTCTAAGAAGGTATATTGTGGATTTTTCAAATTGTGTTTTCTTCAAAAATTTTGTTGTGTTTTTTTTTCATGAAGAAAACCTTAGGGTTTCTCCTCCTTGAGCTGACGACACGGGGCAGGTAGACTTGGGATAAGTTTGTTGAGGTGACAGGTAGACATGGGATAAGTTTGTTGAGGTGACAGGTAGACTTAGGATAAGTTTGTTGAAGGTCTGAGCTCCTTGGTGAGCTTACGGAAGTCGACTAAATACGATCGTTATACACAATTTTAAGATGACATATTCGGTTGAGTAAACTTGACAAAAAATCATTTAAGTATCAAGTGACTGTAGTGGGTGTTTTACAATCATCTTTCTTATTGACTTTAACTGTAAGGTAGGCCAGGGATTCTTAGCTTGTTTACCAAAAATTGTTGGATCTCTCGATTTTGTTGTTGTTGTTGAACTAGAGCTGCTGAGCTTCTTGCTAATTTGCAGGCAATAACAAGTTGAAGACACGTTGGTATTATCTACACTGTAGATCTCTGCTTTTCATGTGTCTTTTCTGCCATTCCGAAACGTGTTGAGTTGAAATCATGAGCTCTACTTTCTCCAGCTTGGGTGGCATTTAGAGGATCATCCTATCTGGTCCCAAGCTAGGAGGAAGAAGCGCATGGTATACTGTGCATTTCCGCCATCCAATGGGGCTCTCGCAGATCTAAAATACAGTGCTCTGGTTATGGGCTCTCCGAAGGAATTGTCACGTATTACACAGGGCCACGTCTCAGCTACTCCTGCCTATTACGGGTTTTTCTCGATTTTAAATTACAGACAAAATCAGTAATAAACCACAAAAAGTTGTAGCGAAGTCAAGTATGTAAGGTGTGACGAAATGCTTGTCGTCTCATTTTTTTTTCTGTGTTCTACCTGTCTTTTTCTCTATGCTGTGCCTTCCATTTATTTCTTCCTTACCCATATTTCCTTTCATATTGGTACGCAGTGACTCAGGTTTCGTGTTGTTAATTTGCCTGGTCTACTATGGGTAGAGATAACATTAACAACCCACCTGAGACCGACAGATAACACGGCCGTTACCTGTGTTGAAACAACATACATAAATGAGAAGCTTGGATTATGACAGGATATTAGGAGAATATATATACTAAAGTCAAACACTTGAAGCTGTTTGGTCTGTATGAAATATTTTATACAAGACGTTTGATTGGTAGCCTTTCATCCGTGTAGAAGCTGAAAGCGTGGACGAGAAGTCCCTTATAATGTAGCACATTTTCAGACCTCGGCACTGTGTTCCACTAAGTCAAGACGACACTTTCGGACAAGCCAGAACCGAAGAACAACAGGATTCCAATAAAGCTGACCGGACGAAGCATTGAGGATCTTCTGAAATTAACTAGAAAGAAAACTCAACTTTATAATACTGGAAACCATAAAATCCTTAGAACCTATATATAGGATAACAGTGGGATTATAAATAAAATTAATACCCTAACTACCTGTAAGACAGCCTCATAACCAGTGGCCCGACATGTTTTGGAAATTTTCCTGTGCCAGGTGTCTGTAAAACTTTATTCACGAAAAAAACTCTGGGTAAGTTGTACACTTTATCATTTTATATTTTACATTTCACATGTTTAACTCGCTGGTGGTTGAATAGGTTCATACGAGACTGGCAACCTCAGCATTTGAAAATGATAAGTCATGAATCACCACTGCAATCGCTGGTGACTGCTTCAGGCAGGTTCTCTGACATAGAACCAAAAGCAGAGGTAGCCCCAGGCTCCACGTGTAGCAGGAAATGGATGATGATGGCATCGTGGAATATATATTTATTATATTAATATTTTAATAGGTTAGAAAAAATATGTATATTTAAACATGTTTAAATCAGGCAAAGGTTCTTTTCCGCCACATTTGCTTTCATCAGATTAACTGAGTTTTCGATGACTTTTCATTCAATCTGCTGGGTTCACCACCAATGCTCAGGGAGGGTAAAATTACTGAGAAGAAAGGAAAAGGGTCGGTGGAACTGATAGCTTGACTAATGTCAGTAAACTTATACTTAGCAGAGACATTTGTTTCTTCTCAAAGTTTTTGGCACAAGTTGGAGATACCAGTTCGTGGTACAAGTTGGAGATACCAGAGTGTGATACCAGCTAAATTCTTGGCTATGACGGGTTGTGACGATCCTTGCCTTGACGTTCGGAGCAGTTATCCCTGCAACTACGCCTGGGAAGTGCCCTCACCGTAGAAGTCGATAATTGACACAGCAGTCAACAAACTAGTTTCAACATCTGGCCAGTTATATTAATTTTAACAGGCCATAGCAAAAATAATTCTCACCACCACATCAACCCACCGTAACCAATTTTCTGCGAGGAAAAACATCGCATTTTTTTCAATTCCCCAACTCCACTTATTTATTTACTCGTGTTAAACAATCGTTGATTATTAAATTTATTATATGTATTTACAAATTCATAGTTGATTTAATTATTACGGAAGTGCACACGTATGAATCAGTTATCTTAAATATATAATACAATAGAACTAATGAAGTAATATCTTATTGAATAATTCAGTTGGGGGCTTGTTACAGGATGGATTTTGGGCAATCCCTTCTCGATCTCTCTTTCACCCCGGCAGTACTCATTTTAAATTGTTGTACTGACTAAGCGTTCTTTTTCATGGTCAGCACTTTTTTCTTTCTCTGTTATGTAGCAGATATTTGATATTGTCAAAACATTAGACACTCCATTTTGGTGATAATACATCACATTTGCTAGACGCAGCACAGCTTTGCTGAGATTAGCGCAGGTAAACTCATATTGGTCTGCGTAGTTTTCGCGTAGAGTTGTGTGCTCGAGCGACAGATAACGAGATTACTCAGACATAAATGACATAATCGTTTCCTGTCCGACTCTCAGCAATACATTACTTTATATTAGAGTAATATGTTGTTACATCTGAAGCACATTGTCGTGTGAGTTTACAGATGTGTTGGTGAGTTTATACACCAGGCATCGGACGCTTTACTGCCATAAATGGGAGACGTGACCTTTGCATCACGTGCAAAATTATTCCATGTCGAAATATTTTGAAATTACCCCACCCAATAAGCATGTTTAAAATGATTGGAGCCCTGAGTAGCTTCAAACAAACAGGTACGGGGGTAAGACAGGCAATATAACCGTACATTTTTGCAGTTTTAATTCACTGTGAGAAATTGTTTGCCAAAGACGACACAACCAGACCTTGCCAGAAGTTAGAATCAGAATTCCATCTTATCAGACCGGACACCTGTTATCGGAGTATTTAAAAGGACTTACAAAACAGCCCAGGAAAACTCTATCAATTTAACAAGGAAACCGGGACGGAGGAAACTGAAACACGGAGTCATAGTGGGAATTAATGTTAAACATTACGACCCCAAGATTTAGAGGCCCATTCAAGTTCCTTTATTCATCTGAGCAAAACGTCTTTGAGCCAGGATTGGCGTAAGTTGTCATTTTACATTCTACAGTTTTCATTACTAACATGGGAACTAATTTGTATATATTACCACGTGAATATTAATATGTGAAAATTGCTAGTGGATGTCCAAGTCATGTGAGCCTGGCAACCTCAGCGTATAGAATGATGATTTCATGAACCACCACTGCAAGGGCTAGTGACTGCTTTATCGCTAGTTTCTTACAGAGAACTAAAAGCATAGGTTGTCCCAAGTTCCATATGGAGCAGGGAGGGAAAGATGAAAGAAATG